>ML675628.1:50009-132917 GCA_007922155.1 Mesoclemmys tuberculata | reverse complement strand
GAGGAGACGTGGTCACTGCCATCTGGACTGGCTCTGGCTGGGCACCGAGGGGGCGAAGCTCACGGTCACAACGGTCTAGGGTGGCTGGGGCTGGGCACCGCTGGGGGAAGCTCGCCGCCCCCTGGACTGGTTCTGGCTGGGCACTGCTGGGGGAAGTTTGCCACCATCTGGACTGGCTCTTGCACAGTGGCTCGCGCCACCGCCGAGCCGGGAACGGGTGCCGGGTGCAATCCCTGGGATTAGATGCAGTGGCTAAGCGAATGGCCGGAGGGCCACGCCTTTTGGCTCAGCAGGCACGGATGGCCACAGAGCAGGGGAGGGCCGATTCACCAGCCGTGGCGGCCGAGGCTGGTGTGTGTTTGTCTGGTCTGTAGTGTGATAACTTTTGAACCCTGCCACGGAGCCGCTCCGACACGTCCAGGAAAGCTGTCGGTGTTCGTGGGCAGACGGATTCTGGTGAAGTCAGCAAACCCCAGGCAAGGCTGATTCCTGCTGGCGTGAGGGGGGGAGAGTCAGGCCCAGGTTGCGCCCCTTTGTGCCGCAGGCAGGGGAACCTCTCTGGCGTCCCTTGCTGCTTCATGTGCCGCTCTGTGACTGAGCGTGCGGCTTGGCCTGCAAAAGCAACCGTGTGTACGACCCCTCGTTGATGCTAGAGATGGACATCTGTTGGGTCTCCTAGTCCATCCCCAAGCCCCTGCAGGGCCGTTCCCCATGGTCTAGGGTCCAGTGTGCAGCACGCAGCGCCATAAAACTGACTTCTGTAAAGTGGTGCCACTGTGTGTCCGTTCCTTCCTCCTTGGAGCCGTTGGCCCACCTGCCGGTCTTGTCCGGGGGCCTACCCCCGCAGTGTCTCAGCCCAGCGTACTCGTTCAGGTTGTCAGAGACGTGGCCATAACACACGTGGCTGCTCTTCGCCTCTCCCTCCTGTCCTAGAAGAAGCTGGACTAACCCGTGAGAGGGAGCAAGCGGGGATTCGCCAAAAGAGGTTTTCACCAGGTTTTGCTCTAATCGAGGGTGGGTCATTGCTCAAGTTTAAGGCTTAGCCGTAACCCAGGCCTGGCCCTCTTGGGGGGTTGTAGCAATTCCCCAGGCAGGGTCACAAAGGGAGGTGCTGAGTGTCGCTTGGCTGCTGTTAGCGGGCTTGTGCTAGCAGAGGAACCCCAGTCGGGGCATTTGGTCGCTGGGTAAACTGTCTCCTGGGAGAAGTCCCTGGGCGACGGCGCAGGTCTCGGCGCAGGCCGCAGCCTACGTTTGCTGGTGTCTCTCTGGCAGATCTACCGGAGATGCTGGCTGGTGTTCCGGAAGTCCTCCAGTAAGGGGCCCCAGCGGCTAGAGAAGTATCCGGATGAGAAGTCGGTGTGTCTGCGCGGATGCCCAAAGGTTGGAGAGTCTCTGCTTCTCTGCTGCCCCCTTTGCTCTGAAGCAGCTGAAAAATCGCTGAGTCTGGAGCTGTGGCAGAGCTCCCCCACAGCCAGCCCCCGTTCCCCATTCCCCACGCGACTCTGGCTGGGACATTCCCCTCCCTCCCGCAGCCGGTGCTCCCTCACCACGTGTTACAGCGACACTGGCGTGGGGCTGGCCAAAAGTCCATTGCGGTGTGATGTGGGCAGAGTGATGGTTGAACGCTGGTGTGCGGGATCCAAGCGTCATGGCCTTTTCCCTGCCGGTGCCCCGAAGAACTTGCAACCCAGCCTGACACCGGGGTGGAGGGAGGAGGACAATGCCAGAATCAGGTTGTGGGGGTGCGTTGATGCCAACCCTTCCCTCCCTTTTTCTCTGGCCCACCTGTCTCTTCCTCCTAGTCCCCCATTTCTCTTCCTCTGCCTCATGCTCATTTGCTGCTGCCCTCCTCCTTCTCCAGCCTGTGATCCTCAGGATGGGGACCTGGGGAAGATGGCCAGATGGCTTCTTGCCACAGTTGATCTCTGGTAGCTATGAAATACAGATGCCCAAGTGGTTTCTGGACACACCACGGCTACAGCCACTGCGGCTCTCTCTGGGGAAGGTGGAGACCCCCCCCTGTATGTTTTGTGCCAATGAGCTACCAAGTGGTGCAGTGGAGAAACCAAGAGGAGCCAGGCGAAGCAGGGGAGACTTTCTGGGGGGCCCCCGACCCTCGGTGCAGAAAAAGAGAGTGGGGCTGGGATGGTTGGAGCTCAGGAGCACGTCTCCCTCTGCAGGTCACGGAGACCAGCAACGTGAAGTGCATCACGCGGTTGCCGAAAGAGACCAAGAGGCAGGCGGTGGCCATCATCTTCATGGACGACTCGGCCAGGACGTTCACCTGTGACTCCGGTAGGAGGCTGTCAGTGGGTTTCGGCTTGGTCCTGGGGGTGGGGGAGGTCGCAAGGGCTAGGGTCGCAAGAGTAGAGGAAGCATGCTTAGAGGTTGGGACTGGCAGCTGGGACGCTTGGGTTCTCCTCCCAGCTCTGATTCCCTCTGTAGCGGTGGCCAGGTCACACAGGGCCAGGCTTTCAGAGGATTTCTTCGGAGATGCTGGTGCCTGTCTGTGCAGCGAGGCTGCTATTAATCAAGGCCCCTGTGACGGCCACGGCAGTGTGCTCTACAATCGCCGCTTTCACCGATGAGCACAAGGTTCCCGGTCCTTGTGGTGGCAAAGTCGGCTTTAAAACTTGCCCGGCGTGTGGCTGGCTGACGTCTGCCTTAGTCTTCTGAGAGCCTGACCTCGTAGCTCACTGGGGCAATCCCCTCACCTCCTCTTTAGGTCTCAGAGTCACCTCCAAAGGCTAAATATGAGTATTTAAATAGCTACGTTGTTAAGTGATCATTTTTAGCAGCAACAAGCATCTAAAATGTTTACCTCATAGACCTGATCCATTCCCACACCTATCTGGGTTACCCCCCCTCCACCCCCGTCCTTAGCCAGCTACTGAAATCTCCTGCTTCCCCTGGACAATTTCTCTAACACGGTTGATCAAAAATCTGGCGTACAGTGAAAACGTGGGGACAACGTAAGGACAGAATTGGAGCTGGGCATAAATAACCCCGGGGCGACTGTGCTGATTGTAGGATTAATTCTCCTTCGCTAATTAAACCCCTTCCTTCTGAATGTCAGTGGAGCTGGCTTAGGATTTCCAGCCTCCCCCCCAGTCCAGGAACCTGCCTGCTGCGGAGTACAGGGGGTTTGATGATGACAGCCCGTCCGTTGTTTGAGTGTATTTAGATTTTCAGAAAGCCTTTGACAAGGTCCTTCACCAAAGGCTCTTAAGCAGAGTAAGCGGTCATGGGATAAGAGGGAAGGTCCTCTCCTGGATCAGTAACTGGTTAAAAGACAGGAAGGGTAGGAATAAATGGTCAGTTTTCAAAATGGGAAGAGGTAAATCGTGGTGACCCCAGGGATCTGTCTCTCCTGGGACCGGTACTGTTCAACATGTTCATAAATGATCTGGAAAAGGGGGTAAACAGGGAGGTGGCAAAATTTGCAGATGATACAAAACTACTCAAGATAGTTAAGTCCAAAGCAGAGCGTGAAGTGTCACAAAGGGATCTTTCAAAACTGGGGGACCGGGCAACAAACTGGCAGATGAAATTCAACGTTGATAAATGCAAAGTAATGCACGTTGCAAAACCGAATCCCCTCTATACACCCAAATTAAGGAGTCTAAATTGGCTGTTACTGCTCAAGAAAGATCTTGGCGTCATTGTGGATAGTTCTCTGAAAACATCCACTCAATGTGCAGCGGCGGACAAAAAAACCCACAGAACGTTGGGAATCATTAGGAAAGGGAGAGACGATAAGACAGAAAATATCTTATGGCTTCTTTATAAATCCATGGTATGCCCACTTCTTGAATACTGTGTGCAGATTTGGTCGCCCCGTCTCAAAAAAGAGATATTGGAATTGGAAAAGGTACAGAAACAGGCAATAAAAATATTAGGGGTATGGAACAGCTTCCATATGAGGAGAGATTAGTAAAACTGGGACTTTTCAACCTGGAAAAGAGACAACCAAGGGGGGATCTGATAGAGGTCTATCAGATCATGACTGGTGTGGAGAAAGTAAATAAGGAAGTGTTATTTCCTTCTCATCGCACAAGAAGTAGGGCTCACCAATGAAATTAGTAGGCAGCAGGTTTAAAACGAACAAAAAGAAGTGTTTCTTCATACAACGCACAGTCAACCTGTGGAACTCCTTGCCAGAGGAGGTTGTGAAAGCCAAGGCTATAACAGGGTTCAAAAAAGAACTAGATAAGTTCATGGAGGATAGGTCCATCAATGGCTCTTAGCCAAGATGGGCAGAGATATATAACCGTTCTCTGATGTGCCCCTAGCCTGTTTTCCAGAAGCTGGGAATGGGTCACTTGATGATGACCTGGTCTGCTCATTCCCTCTGAAGCACCTGGCTTTGGCCACCATCGGGAGACAGGATGCTGGACTGGATGGACCATTTGTCTGACCCAGTATGGCCTTTCTTATGAAATTGTCCATGGAACCATTGTAGCCTTAGCCATGGAGCACTGTCTTTGGAGGAAAGTATAAAACTCACGGTCCTGAGCACTGTAGTTATTGGAGATCGCACGAGGAGGGGTGTTAACTGTCAAATTCAAACCTGAGAAGTTTCTGCCAACCTAAAATCCCTCCCGGATTTTCAACTGGAGAAATCATTTCCCACCACCCTTTCTAAACACTGCTCTGTAGTATGGCTAGTGCAGAACGTCTGCTCTGCTCCATCCCAGAGGTGGCTGCTTTTCACTTTACCATGTAGACTGGGCCAAAATCCTGACTCCCTCACTTGACTATTGGACCCTTCCTGTGGCAAAATGTCCATTGGGGACCAAGTGCCTGTGAGAACAAAGGAAGTTTCTCCTAAGCATGGACTCTGGGATCTGGCCCATCAGACAGTGCTTGGGATCCTTTGTGATGAATGGGGCTGGAGAAGGACAAAAGAGCTGTGATCAGCAGCCCGGCCAATTGTCTGTAGAGCATGGGGCGCTTAATCTCAGTGGGGTGGGCTTGAGCCCCGGGTTGGGTGGGGCTCGCTTCAGGGGGAACAGAGATTTGGCAAAACGTGGCTCCTAGATCTAGCAGATAAAGGTATAGCGAGCACCAAGGGCTGGAAGTTAACACGAGACAAATTCAGACTTGAAATAAAGCGCCGTGTTTTAACAGCAAGGGCAATTTAACAGGGCTCATGGTGGATTCTCCAGCGCTGGCGATTTTTAAATCCAGATGGGCTGGTTTTCTATCAGATCAACCAGGAATTAATTCAGGGAAGTCCAATGGTCCTTGTTCTACGGGCAGACTAGGTGATCACATTGGCCTTACAATCAGTGGTGCATTCCTGCTGCAGCCAACAGGGCATGCATTGCAAGGGGTGAATTTAGCCCAGGGAAGCAGGCGCGTAGGGCATGTGTTAACTGTACTATGTTTGGGAAGGGGAGTCCTGTGTAATGTGGCATTTCCTTGCTGGCTTGTGCTGGGAGAGCTGGGGGATGCGTGTGGGGGCAGGTGCTGATGGGCGGCTTTACGCATCCTGCAGAGCTGGAGGCTGAGGAGTGGTACAAGACCCTGTCCGTGGAGTGCCTAGGAGCGCGTCTCAACGACATCAGTCTGGGGGAGCCCGACCTCCTTGCTCCCGGGGTACAGTGTGAGCAGACAGGTGAGAGATCTCGCGGAGCCTGGCAGACTGCCCCGGGGCAATGGATGGCAGCCAGGATGGGGAATGCCCTGAGAGAGTTGGGCTCCACCCCTCCTTTGGCAGTAGGAAGGGCCCTGGGTTTGTCCCACCTTGGGGCTGGGGGTTGCATGTGGAGTGTCCACACTGGGATGTGGGCTTGGACTGGCTCCCTTGAGGGGTGGGGTTGTACGAATGCTGCCTTCCTTGGTTTCAGCTGCCTGTCTCCCCTCCTCCCCCAGATCGGTTCAATGTGTTCCTGCTGCCCTGCCCGAACCTGGATGTGTACGGGGAGTGTAAACTGCAGATCACCCATGAAAATATCTACCTCTGGGACATGCACAACCCCCGGGTCAAGCTCATCTCCTGGCCCCTGTGCTCACTGCGCCGCTATGGGCGGGACGCCACCAGGTTCACCTTCGAGGCTGGCCGGTAGGACGCGCCTCTCTCCTTGCACAGCACCTCTGCCTGGGAGCACCGGGCAGGGAGCTGCATTGCTCAAGCTATGCCAGAGCGATGCAGTCTGATTGCAGACAGGAGCCGGGGGGGGGGGGGGCAGGACCCTGAGCAGCTAGAGACCTCGCTAGAGACATGCTGGGCGAATCTGAGTCACGATTGCGCTCGTGGAAGTGAGGGAGGGTGAGAGAGAGGAACCGGGTCAGGATTCCCTCACACAACTCTGCCAACGAACCCCAGTTCCAGGCAGCCAGCTGTGCCAGCCCTGGGCCTCTCCTGTCTAGAAAGGAGACTGAATCCTGCAGGAGTGCTTTTTGCAATAGAGAGAAACGTTTTGCTCGGGGACTAAAACCAAAGCGAGGAGTAGTTTCGTCAATTACAGCCTGTGGCGGGATTCGAACCGGGGTCGCCAGAAGGCCAAGCGGAATTGTATGATCATCCCCTTTCCTCCTCCTTGAAGATTCGTACCCACTTAGTTTGCAAAATGATTTGGCTCAGCCAGGCCTGACTCTGCTAGGGAAGTCAGCTAATTCCCTGCTATAGAGGAAAGAAACGTGATCTTTCCTCTCTTACTAGACCTTCCCATCTGCTGACTCGTCACACTGGGCTTTTATTGAGAGAGAGAGAGACCCTCGTCCCCTCTAGTCTGCCCTACCCTGGCCTCTGAACTGGCACTTGCAAGAAAAAAGCTGCTTATTTCTTTGGCAACAGAATCTGGCCGTTGAGTCTTCAGGGATCACCCCATCTGCTTTGTGGCTAAGAACACGCTAGTCCAGGCCACCTGTCTCATCCCCTAGCACAGGTAGCTCCCCATTCCTTCTGAGTGAGAGGGAACAAATTCTTTATATGGAGACTAACTGGTGCCCTTCAGCTCTGGTATCGCATCGGTCTCACTCACGGCCTGGAGCACACAAGGGGCCTATGGCTAAATGGGCTTTTGTGGACCAGTTGGCTCCAGTGTTACACGGCACTAGTTTAAAAAGATGATTCACAAGGCCAGCATTTCTGTGGGGTTTCAGCGATCGGAGGTACCTGGGAAACGGGAATCTCACCGAGAGGCTGTACCTCTGGGGAGGGCCAACTTGAGATGCCATAGAGGGACCTGATTTTTCAGAAAGTTCTGATCCTCCCCTCTCTTAAAACCCAGGGCCCATTTAAGGTGTCTCAAACTGTGAATCCCAATCACGAGCCAGTGTTGGACATGTTGGCCTGGCTTCCAATTGCATTAGTCTACAACCCCAGCTGAGCAAGACCTTGAAAGTGGCTCAGTTTCTCTGGAAATGAGACCCCCAGTGTTTCTCGCCAGATGTGCGGAATCCGTATCCATTCTGGTCCAACAGCCTGGCTTGGGATGGGGAAGCAATTCTGTGTTTGAAGCCTGCTTCTGCTGGCCTCTCATGTGGCCCACACTGAGGACTAAACTTGATTGAATGGGGGGGTTGGGGAGGACAGTGACTGATCTAAACTTGGCTTCGATTTTCCTACATCATGGTGCCTCTTGAATCTTTCATTGCTCCACTCCCAGTGCCATGTTGTGAGCAAGGGAGGAGTTAATGTCAGGGTGTGACGCTCAGCACCACTGATGATTTTTGTCTAAGGTGAAACCAACCAAAAGCAACCTCACCAGCCAAAGCGAGTGCTTTCTTGTGGGGGAGTCGATAAGTAATTATGGGCACTGCTATTCCCAAGTGACGGGTGCCATAAAAACACTCAGACAATTGAGCATCTTAGTAGATTTTTATTAGAGCTAGTAAAACAACAGCAAAAGGGGGGAGGAGGGAGAATCCTGAATTGTCAAAATTTCAACTAATTTCTATCTCTTCTGATTTTTGTGTATTTTTATCAGTCTTGAACTGAAATCTGTTTGGCAATTTATTTTTCAAGGTGGAGAAAAACTTAATTCCCTGTTGAATTACCAAGTACTGTCTTATTGTTGGAAAAAAGGGGGTCTCTTTGTTCTCTTTCATGTCCTGTTGGTGTAGCAGGCGGAAGGATATCTGGTGGGGGCTGAGAGAGAGTGCCGTAAAAAGCTATCCCTCAGAACATTTTTTCAGATGCTCTAGAAAACTGGCTCCTTCGGGTCCATAGAGCAAAACCCTGTGCTGCTCCCGTAGGCAAAAGGATAATGCATACAGAACGATCACTTGCAAAGATGTAGCCACATCAGTTTGTTAAGCAAACCCCAGTTGGCTTTGCTTCTGGCATAGTGTCCTTCAGCAACCATGCTGCAAGAACTGAAACAAAATGTTTGCAGGGTGTGTTGGGGGTGTGTGTGATGTGAGTGTGGATCTGATGTGTGATGTACATTTATGAATGCCCATGATCTGCAAGTAGGGGGCATGTGTGCACATTAATAGCACACACGTGAGGTGTAGGAATAGTGGGTGTGTGTTGGGGGGCATGCGAGCGGCTGTAAGTGGGGATGTGAGTGTGCATGGGCGTCGCAGGAGCAGCGTGTGGGAACAGAACACACCCCCGGGTGACACTGTACATTGATGTCCTCCTGCTCAGCAGGATGTGTGACGCAGGAGAAGGGCTTTACACCTTCCAGACCCAGGAGGGAGAGCAGATTTACCAGCGGGTGCACAGCGCCACCCTGGCTATCGCGGAACAGCACAAGAGGGTCCTGCTGGAGATGGAGAAAAACGTCAGGGTGAGTACCCGGGGCTGGCGGCCCTGAGTGAACCAACGCCATGACCGCAGTAGCTTATGGGGGAGGAAATCAGGGCATGGGATGAGGAGTTGCGTTAGCCGAGCCACCGTTCAGCAGAAATATACACGTGTGGCCTTTGTTCTCAGCAGTGGTATCTCAGTCCACTGTGATCTGTGCCAAGGGGTCGCGCTCCTGAATGATGAGCGTCAGAACTAGCAGGGCAAGAATCCCGCAGGGGGAATATCACTAGGGTTGGAGACTCTGGGCGCCCGGGAGGAAGAGGGACCCCAAGTAATACGCCGACAAGTTATCCAACGGCCTTTTATTACGAGTTTTACTGAGCAGATGGGCAGTGCCACCAACGCTGTAACGCATAGAGATACCCAGCATCAGTGATGCTGGACTGTCCTCCTTTGTGAAAACACCGAGATGATCACGAAGGTGACCATCTTGCTCCACGTTTCTGGGTGTGCTTCTCTGCCTGCTTAGATTAGGCAACACCTTTTATCCTGCGTTTCTTGTACTCCCACTGCATTCATGCATGAGTGTCCCCCCCCTTTTCCTTATTTGCACTTCCACGCCCCATACATTTTAGGGTGTGCCTTTTCTCCTAGGCTACCCACTGCGTTCCCCTTCTTCTCATTAACATATGTCAGTGAGTTACCATAGCAACTTGAGGTTATTACAGAATTCCCTGAAATGTTGCTATTGGCTCTTTGCCGTATTGCCTTGTACACTGCGGCATGTTTTCTAGAACACCAGCACTTAACATGTTTCCTACTGTAATCTTATACTTTACTGGTACAGGGTTATCCCTGGGTCACCTAGTTCTGTCAGCCTGTTTCAGGCCTGAGGCTTTCTATGGCCACGCCGCCTATTTTACAGACCTAAAGCCTGTAAGTCTTGTGTTACAGCCTTATCTTACCTATACACCTAATACACACTCATCAGTGAGACCCACTTGTTAGTCCTATGCCTGTGGGGTGGTCCGACTTATTCTTTACCACTTACACCTATAACTTCAAAACTAAGCTAGCACCTGTACCTTAGTTCCTCAATTGTACGATTACATATGTGACTAGCTACCAATTCCAGGCCCAAAGCTCAGACAGTGAAGAAGGTGAGGGGCCCCCTGTACCATTACCTTACCTTACAGGCACTACATAGATCACTCACATGATCAGAGCACTAACGATCATGAATACGCGCAGGTGAGTTAATGTTATCGCCCGTCAGCCAGCAAAGCACCAAAACTTTAATCACGAGGATTAAAACAAATGCTTAACTCCCGTGCTTCAGCGCTGTGGTGAATCGGGGTCACAGAGGGCTGTGGTTTTCTTTCCTGACGTGCACCTTGAAATTCCTAACCTCAGTGTAGCGCTTAAACATATTTGCGGGGACACTGCCCTGCCTCCTCCTTTGGGAGCTGTGCAGAACTCGCGGGAGCTGACTCGATAATACCAAGTACAGTCTCACAGACCACAGGTAAAAACCAGCCAGTGAGCAAAACCTCTTCCTAGCACCAGAAGCAGGCAGGTCTATCCGATACCAAAGGGCCAAGCAACGCAGAAAGGCCTAGAAAGGAAAAGGAAGCCCTGTGAGTCCTTATAAAGCACTAGCAGGTTTATTTCTGTTTCATTTTTCAATAAGAAAAAAACACTCCACCCTCTTCCCCTGCAATGAGATTGGTACAGTCCATGGGCTATTTCCCTCCCTGAGGGGACATCTTCATTCATAAAAACAGGCGGCTGTTAATGTCTCGCCAAAGTGAGGGACCTGATTGGCTGACCAGGTTTAGCTGCTTTCATAAAGCAAAATATGTGATGCAGCCTAAGAAATTAACCCTTGCCTTAGAGGAACCTTGCTCTGCATTTTTAAACCGATGCATTTCAGTTCCCCGGCTGCTTATTCTTGCCTTCCTTTGGAATACAGTCCGTGCAGAGCCCCAGTTCTTTGTAAATATAGTCCATTCCTTGCTGTAACCGGCTTTGAACCTCGTTACCAGCTACGGCACAAGTAACGGAGTCTCTAATTAGTCCATCTGCAAGCTATTCAAATTCACACGGCTTTGTTTTGTTTCACGGGGCTGGAACAGAAAGGTCAGTGGTCTCCCCCACATTCCTTAAGGACAAGGTGCCTTTCCCAAGGGATGTTGCATGTGTCCTAGCGCTCTGGACATTGCTATGTGACTGTCTAGCCATTTGCAGTCTCATGTGTGCTCCCACTGGGACGTATTGTGGATCTCTGATGCTTCTAGGCCTGCCACAGGGAGAATTACAGCCTTTCTTTGCAATGCCACTTGCTCCCAGGAGAATCTGGGAGTGCTGCAACCCCCTCCATCCTCTGGTCCAGTTCTCTGCCATGCTTCCTTCCAGACTGAAGAATTCAGGGGGCTTCATATGGGCTGTGCCTTTAACCTTAGCAACCACCATCTCCATTGATAAGGTTTCTGATCCCGGGTAATGGAAGGTGACACATGAAGAAATTGACCTTTCCTGAGCCCAGTCACCTGCCACGCTCAGGGTTACAGAAGATGATGCCCCTACACGTGACCGAGTTCAGACTGCTGACTTCAGTGGTTGCTGTCAGAGGCTCTTGCGGCTCACGCCGCTTTGGCCAGACAATAATTGTGTTGAACTCTGCAGAGCCGACAGCAAGGGGAGTGTCCTGGCTGATGTTTAAAATCGAACCCACCCTCTTCTGTCTCTGTGCTGCAGCTGCTGAACAAGGGCACAGAACACTACTCCTACCCCTGCACGCCTACCGCCATGCTGCCCCGGAGCGCCTACTGGCACCACATCACCGGCTCGCAGAACATCGCCGAGTCCTCCAGCTACGCCAGTGAGTTTCTCTGTCACTCCCCGCGGCCCGGCCCTTCTCCTGTGCGCTGTGGGAGCACTGCATTCCAGCCCAAAGCCTCTCTCACCCCCTCTACTGTGGGTGCTGTTTTGCTACCCCACAGGCTCTATATGTTGCTCGAGAACCTTTCTGTGCTTCCCATCCCAGTTCTGTGCGTCCTCCCAGGAGACGCCGTAGGGGGAAATGGGGTCACAGCCCTGATTGTCACTCACACCCCGGAGTCTCCCAGTGGGGGGTTGTGTGGGAGCTTCCTGCTGTGCCAGTCCCGGCACCTCCAACAGGAGGTGCTGTAGAGATTGGTGCAGGGGTGCTGGCTGTGTAGGCGCTCCCAAGTACTTCCAGCAGGAGGCACTGAAGGGCACGATTGAGTGTCACCAGCCAGAGCTAAGAGGCCACAAACTAGTACAAAATTCTGCTTTGTCTGCAGGTGAAGTGTACGCCGGGGCCCAGGCCAGCTCGGACACGGACCTGCTGAACAGGTTCATTTTACTGAAGCCAAAGCCTGCAAAAAGCGGCAAGAGCGACAGCAAGGAGTCCAAATCTGCTTCTCAGTGACCACGTTCTGAGTGGAGAGACCCCGCCCAGGAGCAGGCCACGCTGGGGGAAAAGGGCGTTCACTGTAGGAGACATTTGTTTTCCAGCCCCCCCAAACAGCCTTTCCTGAGGGGGCTGAAGTTCTGGGAACCCTCTCCTCTCCTTGGAGACGTTTTCTGAGCTCCTGCCTGCAGAGGACGAGCGTGAGACTTGCATCGATGCAGAGGGGTCCTCTGTGCTGGGAAGAAGGCTGGAGACCCAGGAGATGGCCCTGGGTGGTCTGGAACTGTAGCCCTGGCCATGCCGTTCTACCAGACTGAGCATGAGGAGCTAACGATAGGGAAGACGACTAGCTCTGTGTTGTTAAATGATTTTAAATATATATGGCTTATACATATTATATATTCAGAGATTTTTCCTTCTCACACAAATGCAAGTTTCTTAGCCACTGAAGAGACATTGGGAAGATGAAACACCAGAGATTTTTAATTCTTGGGTGAGTGGATTTTTTTTTTCTTAGGGAGGCATCATGAGGGAAACCCAGCCACTGTTGGAGTAGAGACCCCACCACCTCTGCTGGGAAGGGAAATTCCCCACGATTCCCTCCACAAGGCTCAAAGCGGAAGGACTGAGTTTTCTCAAGAGGCCAAGGGGTTGAGGTTATTGTTGGCAGCAGGTGGGAACAATGAAGCATTACTCGAAGCGGTTCAACCGAAGTGAATGTTTTGGAGAGTGTGCTGCCAATCTCGCCTGTTTCTTTAGGGCCAGAGGTGCCCCTAAGAACCCCATCCGTTGCCCAGGCTGAGAATGGAACTCCCTCCTGAATCCAGTAGAGCTTTCCCTTGGAGCGGGAGGAATGGGGATTTGCAAGTCTAAGCTAATTTTGCACTTCTTGAAGATACTAAAACACACACACAGTGGAACTTTCTGACCTCTCAGGAGAGACTGGTTCTCTTTCCGCACTGGGACTTCTGCACAAACTCCCCCAGCACTCGTCGGGCGGGGTTCTCGTCGGGCTGGAGACTGGCTGAGCGGCGTTTCGCTCGATTATCCATGCCTCCTCAGTTCAGCTTCTAGCAGCTCTGGGGCTGCAGCACGGATTCCTCTTCCAAACCAATCCCTTCCCTTGAGAGAGCCAAAGCATGGCAGTTTGATCACAGGAGATGGGGGCTAGAGAGTGCTACCTTGTTTTAGCACTGGCTAGCAGGGCTTTGAGGCCCTTAGCAAACTGGAAAGGCTACTCCCAGCCTCAGGGCTGCACCCTTAATAAACAACTACTAAACATTTTGCTGCCTCTAAGTTACGGTAGCAACCCGCCCAATCTGCCTGTTTGGCAGAGCCAGCCTTCCTGGGGTGCGTCCGTGCTGAGTTCCCTTTCTTTTACCTCCCCGGGGTTGGCCAGAGGCCCCGGTTTCCTCTGGGGCTGCCTTACCTGCAGCCAAGCCACAATCCCATGGACAGGAGGCTAGCCAGAGACAGTCAGTTGGTCACATGACCTCCTTGTAAGGGACTCTGCTTACAGCTGATGGTGGGAACCCATCTTTCATTCCCTGCCCCTGGTCTCAAGGAGCTAACTAATGCTGGCAGAGAGTGGCTGTGCATCCCCAGGCTGATTTCAATCTTCCTTCTAGTTCCACCTTCCCCACTTGGTGCGAGGGAGAATAATTAGCGAACCCTCTGGCACGTGGAAGTTGGTTTTAATATGCTGAAATCCAATCGAAGCAATTGATTTTCTAATTCTGCTATTTATTGAATACCTTTCAGAAGGGCTATCTTTTTATTGCAGTACCAACTTTGGTGTTTCCTCGGTTGGGTTTGTTTGTTTGTTTTTAAAGCTTAAGGTACTGTCTCTTGGGGCTGGGGAGAACCTGTGGGCTATCACCTGTAAATAATATTTTCTGGTTCTGTGTGTAGATGACGTGTAAGAAGATGAAGCCCTTTCAAACAGCTGGGTTGGGGAAAGTCCTGGCACACTGTTCCAAGCACTGCTGAATTCAGTACCCTTTCCCTGAGACACTTGTCTGGGGTAACAGGAACTGGCCAGGTTCAAGTCTAGGCCACATACTCTGTGGTACATTGGATCGATGAGCTTAATGTATGCACTTCCTCTCACATGAGGTGTAACCTGCTATCATTTCCTAGCCTAAACACCAGTCTGGGCACCCTGGCTGTTAGCGCTAGGGTAAAATGCTTTGGTTCAGGCAGCAGGAGCTGACCAAGTCCTCAGCTGCTCTGCATCAGTGTCGTTTCAATGGACGTACACTGAGCTGCACCAGCTGAGGAACTGGCCCAGGGCCTTTAAAACATCCCTGCAGAGAGGCACTGTTGTCTTCCAAAAGTGTCTGCAAGGCTGTAGCCCAAGTGCTGGGCTCTCCCAGGATGACAGGCCCAGCCTTGAGGTTTGGAGGCATGGAGCAGGAAAGCGTGGAGCTGCTAAATGCTAGGATAGGTGACGGCTCTAGCAGGAGCTAGCAGAAACTAGGCTGCCTCAGGAATTTGCTGCCCAGACGGATTAAGCCAGGCAAAGACAGGACATAGCGGTGATTGCCAAAAACGTGTTTTTTAAAGGAACTGCTCAATCAATAAACAAACTTTACTCACGCTCCCTGTTTGTGTCAGTTTATCACGAATCCCCGCGAACACACGAGAGGGTGCAAGGAGTAAACACAGGCAGAATGGTGCAGCAAAGACAAATGTACTGATTTTCAGGACAGGTTTCCTAACACCTGAACCACTACACACCTGAATTAGGCTGCAGTGCGTAAAGGGCCATTACACAGACCATTTCAAGTGAGAATTCCGTGCAGCCTTTAACAGGAGAGGGGGGGGGGAGAGAAATCAAATGCAAGCAGTCCTTTCCAGATTGAGTGAGCTGCACTGAAAGGCTAAAGGAAAAGGAAATAAGACTTCCCTGTTTTTTTATTCCTTTAGTCCTCACTTATACTGATTCAAACTATCCTAAACTCCTCCCGAGACTGACCCAAATCTTTAACCTCCTCGCCCAGGCTGAATGCTGCTCATAGCTGTTCCACAGCCAGTGAAGCCTGCCCTCTAAGGGGGGGGAAATGGGATGGGGGTGTGTGGGTAATTTTCAGAAGTCCAAGGGACGCAGGAGCACAAGTCCCACTGAAAGGCATTGGTACTTATGCTCCTAAATGCATTAGGAGCGTTTGAAAGTCGCCCTGAAGTGGGGTTAGTAATGATAAGTGAAGATCAACTTTTATTAAACAGGATGTTATAATGTCACAGTGTGAACTACTCAACCGAATGGGTCTCAATGGCCATTACTCGCGCATTTCGTTCTGCCCATTTCACGCTTTCTTTTGTTCAACTGTTTCCCCGTGCGGTCACGTTTTCTTCTCTGGGGGAAATGATACAACTCTCTGCTTTCTAAAGCCCTCCATCCTACTTCATCAAACTATGGCTTGGAATAGCCTGGAAAGAAGCATGGGGGCTGGGCCAGGGCTGTTCACAGAAAGCAGGGAAAGGGCGGAATCCCAGGACAGTTAAGGCACTAGATGGATTTTCAAAAGCAGTGTAAGCTCTGAATCCTCCAGGCTGTGACCACACTGCACTGGGCAACCCTGCCGCTGCCTTTCACAGGACAAGAAGCTACTTAGTATCCCCCACAAGCTAGACTTCCTGCATCAGAGACTGCAGTCCTGGAGATGGAGGCAGTCTTGTCAAAACCCCTGGGTTCTACTCTGAGCTCTGCACCATGGATTTGTGGTGTGAGCAGAGCAAGTTTCTCTCTATGCCTGTTTTCATCTCCATGTAGCATGGCGGCTACGCTGGGAATCCCCCTCCTCCCGTACCAGAGTAATTAAGATCTAAGGCTGTCCATAGAAAGCAAATGTCATTTATTTAGAAGCTCATCTTTATGTTGCTTCTGGGTTACAGCAGTAGGGGGAAGCTGGGAGTTTCTGGAAATGCCAGCCATTGCAACAGTGGTGACAGTCTGCTACGTGCTCGACTCCCCAGCTCTGCGGAACAGCAGGGACTGTATGGGTTTGAACCTGACTGAATCAGAGGGGGTATTAGTGACAGACGCCCAGCTACCTCCTCCCCCAATACAGAGTACATACCACATGCTCTAGAGGACTCTAAATACGTCTTAGCCTCCTGGGCACATATGGTCTCTCCTGGAGCATCTCAGCTCACCAGCCCCGCTTCAAACATTTGGGGGCTGGCTGAACATAGGAAAAAGGCTTTATTGGACATGGTAACAAACAAGATATGGTTGTGTAACTGACACTTCTACTGAGCTGAGATCCATGCTTCCAAATCCCTACTGCCATGCAGCCAGAGTCCAGAGACAACAGGCAAAAATTAGGTCATTTACAGAGATTCACCCCCCACCCCACTGCAATACACACATACCACACATGGCTCTCATGGGGCACTGTGCTATGCTGGAAACCCTCCCCCACCTGCTTTAAAGGGTGACTGGGGGGTTGAGAGGGGATGGCAGGGAAGTCGTGCCAATACATATCACACCCCAGAGAGACCTGAAGGTGCTGAGAAGACAGCAGGTTCAGCCCACAAGGAGCAGGGCTCAGTGTTCACTTGGCTAGGATTAGTCCCGCCCCAGGACAAAAGCAGGTGACACCATTAACTGCAGCATGTCCACGTGACTCCGGGTGACCTGGCCACCCTGGGAGACTCTGGGAAAGGGGCAGAACTCAGTTTATAGTCAGGACATCGCTCTGGATCTCGTGACTTAGCTGGGTCTGGAGGTCGCTCAGTTTCTTCTTCAGTCCGGAGAGCGCAGACAGAACGATGGTCTCTGGCCGCAGCGAGCCGCAGGACTCCACGTTGTAATAAAATCTGAGGTGATTGGAGGAAATTAAGATGCGTTATGTAAGGTCTTTACAGAGGAAGACAAAGAACAGGAGATTTCTCTCTGCTGTGTGTTTCCACCTAGTGTATTTTACTGCAGGGTGATCACATTCTCAGCTCCTGAATCTTGTTAGCCCTTCCTCTCCCCCACCTGCCATGAGCTGAACTGGTCCTGTACAACAGCAGCCAGGGATCCAACATGACAGCTTGTAAGTTAACAGGCTACAGCATGTCACTCAGCCAGAGAGCTTTCTCTAGGAATTTCTGCATCTGCTCACAATTGCCATGCATCCCATCCCACAGCAGCTAGCACAAGGGGCTCGGATTGGACTGGGGTGGTGGCAGCTTTGGCTACTACTGCAGTGCAAGTAATTAACAATAATTTCAGCACTGGGAATGGGGGTGCCAGCAGGTCACCAAATCTGCAGGCCTGGGAGGATCACATGACTAAGTGAGTCACCTAGTCCATTCTCCTGCATCATGACAAGATTAATTAGCCTAAACTAACCCTAATCAGTGTGTCTAGTCTTGCCTGGAGTATCTCCACTGCTGGCAGTTCCAGAACCCATTCCTCCAGAGGCTTGTTCCACTGCTCTTAGTTACACAAAGTTCCTAATATATAACATACATTTTCTCTGCACTTGCTTAGCCCTAGTACTTCTGGCTCTGTCCTGGCTGTTGACCAAGATCTGATCCCGTCCCTCTGTGTAACATAAACCAGTGAGAGATGCACAAAAGTCTCAATCTGAACATTAGAGACTTCTCCGTACCACTCACACAACTTCTCAGCAAGCCTTTGATGACATCAGGGTCTCCATATTCATTCTCGGCCAACACTCACTCTCTCTCTCTCTCTCTCTCTCTCTCTCTCTCTCTCACTCCCTCCCTCCCTCCCCCTACCCCATGCTTTCAAAGAAGCCTCATTTTCCACTGTGATGGGTTTTATAAACCCCACCCTGTCTTGGCAAGGGTTAATGAGCTTCTGTGGTCTTCATCTGCCCTGCCCAGTGTCACCTGGAGGAGAAGTCAGACCTGGAGGTAACATTTAAAAGGAGAGCCAGCTCAGCTGAGGGGTGGCTGGAATGGGTGCAGGTCTCTTGTGGTAGCTCTCTGAAGGACAACCCGGCTGAGGATCAGC
Source organism: Mesoclemmys tuberculata (assembly GCA_007922155.1). Classification (NCBI taxonomy): domain Eukaryota; kingdom Metazoa; phylum Chordata; order Testudines; family Chelidae; genus Mesoclemmys; species Mesoclemmys tuberculata. The sequence continues at coordinate 114,803 of ML675628.1, read as the reverse complement.
ATACAGCCACAGACCGCTTGACATGGGAGCCTCTCTGTGAGCAGGTAGGCCTGGTGCAGGACTATTGTGTTTACTTTGTTACCTGGTACTTGTGTTCCTATATGTAGAACTATTATGTTTATTGTCCTACCTGAGCCCTGCTTATGGCTGGAAGGGGACTACTGCAGTTGGTGCAACTGACCCTGTCGCCTCCTCCCCACACCCCCAGGAGATGAGAGCCCTCAACAAACTGCAGCTGGTCTGCCCCCTATGGGAGACAATGCAGTAATCTGTCACAAGGCCCAAAGCAACATAGTCACACCAGTTACAGCATGGAAGGAGGAATCCTCTCTGAGATGAGGGGCTCACTGAGTCCTGCATTAATGGATCTCATTCTCCAGTTGCTTATAGATCATGATCTCCTGGTGGGAGAAATCAGCCAGTCCTGCCTGCTGCTGTTACCCTACTCCACCAACAGGCCCCAATCTACTCCCCAAACACAGCTCCTGAGTTTGGTAAATTGTTCTGCAAAGTCCATGAGCCCCACCACCCAAGGCCCAGCCAATGTGCTGAGGTACATTTGGAAATGCCCCTAGTGCTGCAGCAGATCTTACCTCTCTGGCTTTCCATTGGGGTCGTAGGGAGCCTGGGCCTCATCCTCGTCAATTTCAGAGTATTCGCTCTTTGGCCTAGAATCAAATGCAACAATTAAGGTTGGGGCAGGAACCCACCTCCCCACAGGCTCCTGCCCATCTTGGGCAGCAGCGTTTGCTCTCATGAACATGTACAGGTGTGGCCAACATTCAGCAGTTGAATGAACAGGGGCAGGAGAATGGAGTTAGTGTATTTAAGATCATAGACTTCATCTAGTTGGACTCTTCCCTCTCTATCTCCATGGCAAAATCAGGCATAGACATAAGCCAGCACTGACATAATACTGACGCTATGCTTGATCTTAGCTAAAGATGTACACATTTCTCAAACCGAGGGACAGGCCTGCCCTTGGAGAAGGGGATGTCAGGCTAGTTCAGGGATTGGTACAGGAGAAAATCAAAGAGGATGGGGAAAGGACCCTACTCCACCTCCTGCCAGTTACACTCACACACTGCAAACAAGCTACCACATTTGCAAGGGACCGGACAGCTGTCTCGTTAAGAGCCACCCAATCTTCCCTGGCCATCTGTGGGAGCAGCTCACAAGTACAGGACTGCAGACAGTCACTTGCCAGCCCAAGTGTCTCTTCTCTGCTCCCCTGGCACTCAGCTGAGCCTTGGATGGTACCAGTGGTCTTCCCCCACCTGCAGCAGGCATGTAGCCTGTGTATGCGTGTGGATAGAAAAATGGAACCAGCAGCAATTGTGTCCGCACGTGGTGTTAGAAGAGACAAGGGGCGCCCACCGGCCAATCTGCGCCATGGGTAGCTCCAAGAAAAAAACTGGGATTCACTAGTGTATCCAAATACACACACAAATATTGTAACATTGCGCGGGAGATGCTCTGCCAGAGGGGCAGATGGCATTTTCATTCCAAACCCCCTTTTTCAGTTGTTTACCAAGCTCATACAAATTACCTCTGAGGCTAGAACTTGAATAGCCATTGGAAATGATGTGAAAGGAAATTAAATAATTTGTAGTGAACACGTGTTTGACTAAGGACATTTAGAAAGGGAGACACTAAGGCTGTCAAACTAAGAATCGTTCCAGAGGGGTACCATGGGCCTCCGGTGCCCAGGGGCCTCCGGTGCCCAGGGGCCAGTATTTGTATTTGCGCCCCCTCATCTGCGGCAGTGGCAGCAGCGCCCCAAGGGGAGGAGGTCTCAGCCCCCCGCTGTGGGGGTGGTGGGTGTGGTGAGGAGTGGGAGTGACAAGGTCAGATGTCCCTGGGTTGCCTGGTGGTGGGGCGGAGGAGCTGCCTGGCTCCTACACAGCTGGGGTCCCCACGGCTGCATCGCTGCATGAGGGGGCAGAGGGGCCGGGTTGGCATGGCCCCCAGGGATGTCCATGGGGGAGCAGCTCCTTCGAGAAGGGCCTGGCCAGCACTATCCTCCCCCCACCCTTTGGTACACCACTGAATCACTTCATGACAAATATCACACGAATATCTCAAGCTTAATGTAGCTGTAACCATCGAGATGGACACCTTTACTAGAGGAACAATACAGATTTTATGGGAACCCCTAATTAAGTGATCTCGTGACTTGTGGTTTTAATGTATCAGCCACAGTGTCCCATTAATGTAGTCATTTGTACTGAATATTTTCTCTTGGTTGTGATCACACGTGCCACGCAAATGTTAGTAAGCCAGTCCCAATGCTGTTCTCAAACCAAAACATACCATTCCTCCGGCTTGGGGTAGACCGTGTGCCTCAATGCATTGTCTGGGTCATACTCAAAAGCCACTCCTGCTGTGGGGTTCCACTTGGCATGCTCCTTGCCAAACCCTTTCTTGGCATAGGCTCGCAATCTCAGCTCCTGGCCTTTCCGTAACTTGACAATGAGGATGTCTGAGAAAAGCACGGACATTGAGTCAGGGGTGGGGGAGTGTCTGCAAAGGAGGAATCAGGATGTGGTAGCATGCTTGCATTGATGTGACGAGTGTGGAACTATTAGTGCATAGGGAAATCATCTTAGAAACCAGGGCTCATTTACCATCTTGGAAGGGCTTATTCATGTCCTGAAAGCAGCCACGCTACCCCACTGATGGGAAAACTGGGAGCTGTACATGTTGCTGGGGCCATGATTTGGCTCTTGTTCCACAACACACAGGAAAAAGCTGTCTTTGCATCTTTCCTGGAACACCCAGTTTAACAGTGAGAGAGATGATCTCCTTTACCTCCCAAGCAAACCCTCGCAACACACGGTAACTCCAAAGTAGCAGTAACTTTGGCTGTCAGTGTGACAACTGCAACCGTACCGGGGTTAAGTAACTAGTAATTTGGGGCATGGTTCAAGGAGCCCAAGAGGAAAATCTGTTTCTCTCTGCAGCTCTTTGACTCACTTACCATCCTGCTCCACATAGTCGTTAGGGTCATTGTCTCTGCTCCGGGATGTCACCTGAAAAGAACAAGACACAGAAGTTAGTGGGGTCCCAACCTCTTAACTGCAAACAGACTTCGTCTGTAGTGAATTATTGAAGGCAGGCCAAAAAATAATGGACTTAATCTGCAGCAAGGGAGATTTAGGTTAGATATTAAGAAAAACTTTCCAGTTTAACTCCCTGAATAGGCTTCCAAAGGAGGTTGTGAAATCCCTGTCCCTGGAGTTTTTTTAGAACTGGCTGGACAAACACCTGTCAAGGATGTTCTAGGTTTACTCGGTCTGGCCTCAGCTCAGGGGGATGGATTCGAAGACTTCTCTTGGCCCCTTTCAGCCTGACACTTCTAGGATTACAATACAGGCCACCCTACTAAATTTTTGTGGCTCAGTTCTGGACAGCTACACCTAGGCCAGTGATTTTATAGCAAGAAAGTGCCAGCCTACAAATCTTTTCCTTTCCAGACAGACTGCACTCGTTCAGCCTGTTGGCCAAACGTGACCCACGTGGTTCCCTAACACTGCACAGAGTTGCTCCATCTTAAATATGGAGATTTAGACTGCAAACACCTGATCCCAGCATTCAGTGCCCCATCAGAATTAAAGTGCATGGCTGCTCAGAGAAAGATTCAGCACAGCATTTTAAAAGAAAACATCTGCAATCTGCTCCACTTTGTGAAAACTAGGGGCAGTCTTAAGGCTACTGGCCTGTGACAAGGCATCCCTGATTTAGGGGTATTTTCAAGACTCCTGCCACCAAACCCTTTGGAATCCATTCCTTTTGGGGAATTAGGCCTGACAAGCCTAATCTGAGATACTGCTGAGGGTCTACAATCACACTTGCAGGCAACACAATTCCTGCCAGCCGTGAAAAGTTCTGCGAGAGCCCTTCCAAAGGGCGCCAGAGCCATTGTGATTTAGAACATTCAGTCTAGCTGATGTAACGCTGAAGCTGTCGAGGAAGAACTTGGCAACGGATGACCTGTGCGTGTGCTTGGAATGTGGAAGGGGAGACAGACTGAATACATTCAAGCCTTGTACGAGAATAGAATGTAAGGATGTCATGGCTATCCGATAGGAGCCTGGATCTTTCTGCTTAGCAGAAAGGTAGGGAGAGACTTTATTGACTGATCTGATCTTAAACTGACCGGTATAACCCGGGGGTTGTTGGAGATGAGATCACGGGATGTCACGTGACGAGTCTGGTCTTCATTACACCGGACGTCAAGAGTAAACTCCACAGAACACTCTGGACAGAACTCATCACATGTACAATCCTAGAGAGAGGAGGTAAGAAACAGGGCAGGACCATTTAACCAAAGTTTTGCCAATGAGAATGTGTAACAACCTGTCAGATCGGGCCATTCTCCCCCACCACAGCCTTCTCAAGGAGAGCTTGGCATCTCTCTTAACTCACCCTAGAGTACTGCAGCTTATCCACAATGTCATCGCTGATGAGTGGGATCAGACCTAAGAAGAGACGATAGTTAGGGAGAGGGCAGAAAACACCACGAAAGACATCTAAGTGATCCCAAGGGATTTCTGACCCCTCCAGCTGGGACCATTGGCGAGGAATAAAACTCCTGGCATCTCACCATCACAAGAGTGATGTTCAGCAGCTAGAGACAGAAAAGACCAGTCGGTCAATTTCCCCTCACATCTTGTGGGCCAGTGCAAGACTGTGAAATACAGTCACTGAAATTACTATGAGGATGTGCAACGGATTGAAAGACTGTACTCAGAGTAGTTATCCATGGCTCAATGTCAAACCGGGAGGACCTATCACGGGGGCATTCCTGAGTTTAGTACCAGTCAATAACGACCGATGATGGGGCAGAAAGCATGCTTGTAAAATATGTGGATGGCAACATGCTTCTTGCAAGTACTTTGGAAGACAGGATTAGAATTCAGAATGATCCAGTTTTGGGCTCCAGACTCTAAGAAAGCTGTGAACAAATTTGAGAGGAGGAGGAGAGCAACAACAATGGAAAAAAGGTTTAGAAAACCTGACCCATGAGGAAAGATTGAAAGGACTGGACATGATTAGTCAAGAGAAAGCTAAGGGAGGGACATACATCTTCAAATACGTATAGGACTGTTATTAAGATCAGCTGTTCTCCGTAACTACCAAGGGCAGGGTAACAAGTATTCAGCCTCGTTTGCAGCAAGGGAGATTTGGGTTAAATAGTAGAAAAAACTTTCTAACTCTAAGGCTAGTTAAGGACTGGAACAGGTTACCAAGAAACGTGGAATCCTTGACATTGAAGGCTTTTAAGAATGGCCTGACAAACATTTCTCAAGGACAGTCTAGGTTTACTTCGTCCTGCCTCTGTGCAAGAGGCTGAACTAGATGATCTCCCGAGGTCCCGTCAGCCGTATAATTTCAGGATTGTTCTCTACCATACATTCTAGACATCCTTAGGGGGCCAGGATGATTTTCCTCCTCTCTTTAAGATGTTGGTTACTCACCCAATCTGTGTGCAATGAACTCGTCATGAAGCACAGAGGAGTTGGCATCTATCTGGACCCAGTCTATGGCTGTAAACAGAATAGAACCAAGTAATCAAAGCTCTTTGAGGTAGAAAGCCACTGAGTTCATGGTGCATGTACCTTGGTATGTGGTTTCAGAGAAGCTGAAAAGTTCAGATGGTCTTAGCTCTCATGCGCTAAACCAATGAAAAATAAAGAACTAAACATGAGAGGCCTATGCACATTAGCAAGCTGTATGCAGGCTAAGAAGGGCACAGGGAAATCTGGTGCAGATGAGAGTGGCTGAAAACTGAAGGAACAGTGAACTTGGTAGCACATTGAGTGTAAGGATATGTCTACACAGCAGTTTGGAGGGTGATTCTCAGATCAGATTGAGGTACACTTGCTAGCTGATCGAGCTACCATGATAAAAATCAGCATGGCCATAGCAGCACAAGCCAGCTGTCCAAGTCCATACCCAACGGGGTGTGTGGGACTGCACTCAGCTGGCTAGCCCTTGTGCCGCTGTGTTCCTGAGGCTATTTTTAGCACACTTGCTCAAGCAGACCGAGCACGTCTGTCCACCCAAGCTGGGAATCCCCCTCCTAACTGCGGTTCAGATGCACCCCTAAGGGATATTCTTCATGAACAGACAACAGAAGACTAAATTAGGGGAAAATACCTATTATGGGAACTTCGGCTATAAACACTCTTCGGATGGAATTGGCTACCCTGTAAGAGAGGAGAAACCCAACATTTAGACACTGAGAAACACATGCAGTTAACTTTTAAATGCATTTTTAATCCTTTGTGAGAGACAGACATGAGGTGTTACCCTGAGCTCAGCTAACATGAACTATATACAAAGGAGGGCTCTGTTCAAGCATAGGGACATTCAGTGTCTTTCTCTCTAGTCTGATACCACATCCACCATCCTGGTATCTGAGGCTATGTGTAAACTCTGGAAGCAATCCTGGCACAGCTATGCCACTTCTCTGAACAATGGTAGCCACATGGATGGAAGCATTCATTTGTTGACATACTGCATCTACACTAAGGCCCGGTCTACACTTACCTTTGCGATTCAGCAGCAGTCGACGGGAGATATGCAAGTGACACAAATCACTTGCGTATCTCCCGTCGACTTTGCAGCGTCTCCTCTGCGCGCTGTCCACACTGCGCTGTGTCAAAGGGAACAGCGCTATGCCACTTACCGAGGTGGTCTATACAGACCGCTCAGTCGATCCAGAGCAATCAATCTGACGGCAGCGAATTTGCCACCATCAGTGCAGACCCAGCCTTAGAGTTAAGTTAGCGTAGCTATATTGACTAGGGGCATGGGTTATGTCAACTTAACTTTTATGCCTAGACCAGGCTTAAACTACAAGGTTGTCTCCAAACAGACATGGCCAAAGTACAGCCTACCAGACCTAATACCTGCTCCTGGATCCTCTTCATTCCCTATTTCTCCACAGTTAAATTCACTTGTCGCACAGCAGGGCTGCAGTGATAGAGTATACCCAATGGAGCTCTGTGCAGCTTGCAACACCCTGCTCCTAATGCTACTGCCCTTTGTGAAGAGCTGCCAGTCTGTAAACCCAGCCCAGAGCCTTAAATCTGTAATCCCCGTGCTAACCACACATAAGAGGTTCAATCATACTCAGTGTCCCCATTACAAACCACTTTTAGGCTACCACCACTGACCGTTCCTGCAGAGGAGAGAGGCACCCCTGGAAGAGTAGGATATGTTCATGATTTATTATCTCTAAAATTCGTAGAGGTCAGAACTTGGTGGACTAACACGTACACTGGAATACAGTCAAGGCCCCTTGGTGGGCCTAAATTCTGCCGTGAAGTCCCTGGATTGGGTGCGACTCTAGTGTGGCAGGCTGACGATTAGTTTAATTTAGCGTAATGGAAAGCATTTAAATATGAAGAGATAATCTGTATCCTAGCCCCTGCTTGGGATGTTGTTTGTTTTACCTTTTCCCTAGGTCTCCCCCCCCCCCCCCCCCCCCCACAGACTTTTGTATGAAAAATGCATCCGCGGTGGGGGTTTCGGTTCTGTTTTTGGCTGGGGGGGATGCTAGGGACGGGGGCAGCCAGGTAGGCATCGCCGGGCTTCCTGGCACCTGGGGAGGCAGCGAGGGTCTGCGGGATGAGCGGGTCAGCCCGAGGCTCCTGCTGAACCAAGCAGGTGGGCGGGTAAACCGGGCCGAGGCGGGTTCACAGCGCCCCCCAAATCCGGGGGGTCAGGCCCGCCGGGGTGCGGGCTGCGGGTTCAGGGGGACAGCAGGGGCCGGGGTCACACCGCGTCAGGGGGGCTCGTCCCCCCGGGCTGGCCCAGGAGGGGGGAGAGGCAAACGGGGGAGCAGCGGGGCCCCCGCGGGGGCGGACAGGCGCCCCCAGGCCCCAGCAGCCGCAGGCAAGGCTCCCGCCACGCCCGAGGGGGGGGCCGGGCCCGGCTCACCCCCCCTCGGCCTGGGACCTGCCCCGGGGGGGGCACGGAGACAGGCCGCTCTGTGCCCGGCGGGGGGGGGTCCCGGGCACGGCACAGCCGGGGGGGTTGCCAGGACAACAAGGCCCGGCCTGGCCAGAACTCTGGGGGGGGGGCAGGGGCCGGGAGCCGCGCGCCGCCCCTCCCCCGCGCCGGCCGCTCACGCCAGGTCCGTGTTCTCGATGATGAACTTGACGTTCTCGTCGCTCAGCTCGGTGATGCGCACCGTGGGCTGGTTGGCGTACGGCATGGCGCGCGACCCGCGTCCTGCTCACAGCCGCGCCTGCGCCCTGCCGGCCCGGCGGAACCCGCGCGAGCCAGCCCCGCCCCCTTGAGACGGGCGGGGCCCTGCTCCCGCCGCCGGGCGGGGCTACCCTAGCGCGGCCCGGCCGGAAGGATGCGCCAGGCGGCTCCCAAGCCGGCTCCTGTCACGTGCTAGGCGCTGCACAAACTCCCCCCTTATCCTACCTGGTACTAGTGCCCTGCGCTGCAGGGCAGGGGCGCTGCCCCGCGGGAGGCGCTGGGAGCACGGGCCCGGGCGCAGCGGCAGAGTAACACACAGGGACCCACTTCAAATGCTTTTTTAATTCTTTGCAGATTGGTTTCTAACTAATTTACAAACCAGCCGCCCCGTAGTGGGGTGGATCACACGACATCCAGAAGCGGGCATTACAGCTAGTCAGGAGCGGTACCCCAGACTGGGTGGTTTGGGGGGTTGTGCGTGTGCCCAGCCTCTGAACCAATTATCATTACCACCTTTGATAGCACCCCTCCCCTCCCAAACAAATCCAGGAATGAGGTCACAGAGGCAAAAACAGTGAAAGGCTAGCCCGAGGAGGGCCTTGGACAGAGCACCATCTAATAACACCACGGTGGGGCCCTGCCCTGAGGTCACTTCCTGAAAGTGTTATTTCCATCAGTGATTTGAAAACATCTACACTAGGGGTTCAAGGTGTTTATGGTGTATGTTATAGAGGACTGGGATAGGGGCGGTACAAGTGAAAGATACCCATGCACACTGGGTTTACTCACGTCAATCAACCATTAGTCACAACTGCCACATAATAGTGCACTTATCAACGTTTTTGCAGTACCAGGGATGCTGGGAAAGTCTAATCCAAATAGGGAGCACAAACTGGAAGCCTACTCTTAAATTATTTAGAAATCCCAGCAAATACCAATGCTTGTGCCATACTGCTAAACAGGCTTCTGCAGAGGGGGAAGTTTTAACAGTGCTAGGGAAGTTCATTGTTGTGGTAGTTCCATGTTCACATGCCCACTGGGATTCTGCCTTAAGTCTTCTTACAGGCACAAAAGGACAGAGCACAGAATCTCAGCTCTCTCTCTCCCCATCTTCACCGCCGCTGGTTCAGTCCTGCCATATTCTTTATCTGTTGCACACCAAGAGAATGGAACAGAAACAAAAAGACTATGAGAGTAATCAATACCAGTTGTAGATGGATATTCAGTGTGGCTATGTCTAGTTGTTCCTTCCAGATGGTTGGGAATCTGTCTCTAGGGACTAGTCAGATATCAAGAAGACTAGGATTATAGAAAACTCCCAGATATTGCATGTTCACCACCACAGCAATCTAACACAGCTGTTCTCTGGAATTACATCCATTCTCTCCTTTCTTGCAATGGCGTCAGCCTTCTTTTCAGCCAGGGAAGGCTGCATGTGGTTCCCTCTACAGCACAATCAACATCACTTCCTGAATTGGTCAGAGAGGGGTCCTTGGAAAGCAATACAACCCGTTTTTCCTAATTTGCCCATCTGTTGTCATGCCAGTCTTGGACTTGGGAGGAATAATCTTAGCACCTGACTTGGACTCGCCCATTGTTAACACGTGCTGCTTTTGAACTACTCTGTTGAATTTTGTCCTTTTCCTTCTAAATGACCCCTTTCAGCTCCTTTAATCTCTCCCTCTTTGTGAGTAGTGTAACTGATGGTAAAAAGATGACCAGATACACAATGTTCAACAGTGGGATATGCACTGACGCCTGGTGCAAACAGAGTTAATCTACAAAGATATTTGCAGTGTGGTGCCAGTAACTTGAACATAGCATGCATATTTCTTGTGGCAGAGGATCCTTGAGTCCTTCCAACAAGTGGTAGGGAAAAACACTAATAGTCCTGAGGTGAAGGAGCTATTCTAATTGACAGCTGACCAGTCTAGGTGGGTGGGATTAATGCAGTAAAAACTGTTCCCAATTAATGCTTCAGTCTTAACTGTGAAGACAAACATTTGTTAGTGGGAAGGTAGTTTTGTTTCTACGTGTGATATGTGTTTTAGTCAAAGAGAAATTCGGTATAGAACACAGTGCTGACAGGCTTTACTTGCTAAAATAATGGTATAATATAGTCTATTTGTTTAGCACCCAAAGAAACTCAAAGCACTTTATCAATTATAAATAGGCAAAGAGGAATAATTTCATATATCAGAGATATGCTACCAATAAAAAGCTGCTTTTTAATGACAGAAGAGGAGGATACTGTATCCAAATGAAACTGTAGAAGGAATTTAAATAGCCAGAACGTAATCCTCCGACTAGCATTTTGGCCAGGATGCTGGTACAAGCACCTTGACTATCACAATAAACACACCCTGGGATATTTAGCCAACACAAATGGTCAGGAACTTGGTTTTACATCTCACCTGAGCACAGACCTCTTCCGTAGCACACTACCTCATATCATAAAACTGGAGCAGTGGCTCAGGACTGACTCAGAGGGAAGTGCACCATCTACTGTTTAACCACATTACAGGCAGCTCCTGGGTTTTTCTTAAGGTCCCTAATTCAGTCACTGACCAGGAAAGACGACATTACAAGGGAAAAAGACTGAAATTCTTTATTCTGACCTTTTTTCCCCCCACGCCCTCAAAACTTTTTTTTTTTTTTTCCCACTGTATTGTGAGTTCTTTCATAGCGAAAACAGCAGACCATTTAAACCCTTCCTCCCTGAAAAAAACAATTTCAAGATGATGATGACTCGAAGCTCCATCAGTAATGGAGCTAACTGACCCTGAACTACTACTTCCCTGATAGAAAAATACCTGCACGTCTGACAAGCTGCTCATGACCCACTTTCCCAGCTGGGTTCTAAACTTGGGATGAAGAAAAAACCAACATGAAGTCTGGGAGGAATAGAGACAACCCCTCTTTAAATGCTCTGCTTTCAATATTACTTACAGTAACTGCAGCTCCCATTAGGCCCTGGATGAGTGCTTCTCCTGTTGACTGTACCTAGACAATACAAGAACACAAACTGTTGCTTTCTGCTGATTTTGCACTTGGGTAGGCTCAAATTAAGAGAGGTTTACATGCATATGTCATTGCAAGCATGTGTTACTCTGATGCAGGTGTTTGTATACACCCAATGATGCAGAAAGATGACATCCAAACACAGGTTCAGAGGAGAGCAATGGAGCCCACCTGAACAACCAGTACATAGGCCAAGTGAAGACATGCACAGACTAATACATCAGTGGTTTTCAACCTGTGGTCCGCAGAGCCTTGGGAGTCTGCAGACTATGTCTAAGATTTCCACAGGGGTCTGCACCCCCATTTGAAATCTTTTAGGACTCCGCAAATGAAAAAAGGTTGAAAAGCCACTAACTTACTAACACCATAATACAGGACTGGCTCAAAAGCAGAGGAGAAACTCACCTGGAAATCTCCCAGTAATGTTATTTAAGTGGGCCATCAAACACAGTGACAATGTAACTATTTTGTTGGATTTATATGGAGAGGCATACACATGTAATTTATTCTGTCTGTGATTTATAAGCATTTATTGGTATTGTATTAACAGCACCCATGAATCACCTGTCCATGTATCTTCTGTATGTGGGTAATGGCTGGTTTGTGTACAGGTGCTTGTTGGACATGGGTCAGTGTTACTGTACATCTGCACACACACATCACTATGTAAAGCTATGGTATGTCTACGTTGAAATCATGGGGCGTGATTGCAGTTTGAGAAGGCACACTCGAACTAGGTTTAATCTAGCTAGCTTGGGAAAGTGAGGCTGAGGCTGCAGTGGCTGTACAAGCCTACAAGGTGATTACTCAGACAGCTAGCCTGCAGCTTCTGTGCTCCTGTACCCAAACTAGCCAGATTCCAGATAGCTTGGGTATGTCTGCTGGAGCCGCACTAAACACCATGAATGCAGCGCAGACACGTCCTGTGTTCCATACCCTACCGATATAGCTTTACCTGTTTAGCTGTGTGACCCATCTTCATGGCATCAGCTACTCTGTTTTCCAGGAAGCGCCAAGTCTCTTCAAAGTCAGGAGATGAGTCTTGCATCATCACCAACTCAGTGGTGTTGTAGATGCCAGCTAGCACTGCTCGACGAGTGTACCAATTGATCTGCAAGGACACGAATCAGGTTAAGTGCTGTCCCACAAAATGCAGATCTCATAAATTGGCCCGGGAAGGGGAAATGTAGAATAGAGGTAATCTCTCCGGTTACCAGCTGGGCAGTCATTGACCCAGGGTGAAAAGCCAGCTCAGCAGACAAGACAGTAAGGTCCAGATCTACAAGGGTATTTAGGCTCCTAATTTCCATTAGTTTTAATGGGAGTTAGAAGCCTAAATATCTTTGTGGCTCTGGGCCTAAAACTATTATTCATTCATTATTTTAAAATGTATAAATTGTGCTTATGCAGTAGCCCACCCCCCATATGTCTGACACTGCAGCTGCTCTCCTGGCACCAAACTGATATCTCAATTAGAGACGACCTGATTTGGAACAAGAGATGGAGAAGCAGCAGCATGTAGAAAATTAGCTGACCAAAAGTTACCATCACCACTGCCTGCTTCCGAGGTTGCTGCAAGGGTCAGGAAGGAAATCCCCCTCACCCTATTCTGTGCTGTCCAGTCAGTCAGGTGCATTGTGGAAGAGTTCACCTTTCCTTAAGGCATTTGTATCAGCTAATGTGAAGCTATGATACTGGACTTGAAGACCAATGGCCTGATGCAGTATAGTAAATCCTATATTCTGAACCAGTCCCCAGCTGTGAACTGCCAGGGATTCAAACATGTATAAAGAGTACTAAACAGATGCCCAGAGAGAACAGAATATAACGTCTCACATTGCTGTGCACCTTTCCTGAATCCTATCACCCCAATACTGATACCCCGTGCTGAGTCATTACATTACTGCTAGCAATGCTGTACGATGCATTACAACAGGCTACACCAGTACAAGGGTGCAACTCTGAGACTCTCCAGTGTGTCCAATCCCACTGAATAATTCCTATGCCAAGCAAATTTTTAAAGGAACTCTTGCTTTTCAACTTTGTTTGCTGCTGTGATTAAAAACCCCAATTTGCAACAAAGGAAGCTGTGCTGGCTGCTCCATTCACCATTAAAAGGAAAAACCTTGGGCTCTAGTTGCAAAAAACTTAAAATTAAAGTTAGAAATGGACAAAATATTAGTTGGAGGGAATGTCCTAGCTACGCTGGAGGCTTGCAAACCATCACCCCACACACAGCCACTCGCACACCAATATGTCTCAGATGCATCCCATTCCTTGCCCTTGTCCCCGTCCCCCTGCTGCCTCAAAGGACGCACCACAGGAATCCCCTGTGCAAAGGTATGTGATAGAGTTCCGTGTGTGTTGATGAAGGCCCTACTGCAAATGACTGAGCAATAGGATCAGCTTCACGGCTCCCCACAGGCAACTTGGTGACGCCCTCAGAAGTATTGATGAAGAGATTGAAATTGACGAAACCTCTCTTTCACCTTCTCTGAAGTGGCAGGGAGACTTTTAGAAACCACTCTGTTTAGGCATAGCCTTGAAATATCATCAATGACTCCATAAGGGCCTTTGATTTCCTGGTGTGATCACCTCCTTTCAGCTGCTTTCTGGTTTATTTCTCCAATTTTTCTGTCATCTTATTTATTCTCCACCGCGGTAGCTACTTTATACTCATAAGTGAAGTTTATTAAAGTAGTTTGTTAAAATGGCTCATTTAGCTTTCCTCTCTCCCCACCTATGTTTACATGAATTAAAATAATTTTATTAATTGCTTTAATTAAATTTATAATTCACTTTGCTTTTATTTCCTGCCAGAAACATGATGAAGGCTTTAATAAGCTACTGGTATTTTTAGGTAGTTGCTTTGAAGGGTTTTGAGGAGAATCTGCACGTGCTCTCATCAATGGTGGAGACAGTAGCTTGAACAGAAACATTTAAGCTGGTGAACGTTTGGATCAACTTTTCTGTTACTGAGTTACTCATATAAAATCACAAATTTTGTTTGAGTCTTAAAAAAAAGCCCCAACATTGCTACAACAAAGTCTAAGAGAGTAGAACCTTTTAGTCCTGCCTAATTACAGCCAGTTATAAAGACACAGGGTACAATTTTCAAAAGCATGTAAGTTACTTAAAGGACACTGTTTCATTTTCAACAGTGACATAAGAGCCTAAGTTTCACGGAAAGACAATAGGCCTAACAGCCAGACCATAAAAGCATTTAGGCACCTAGAGATAGATAGGCTTTTGAAAATTCCCCAGGTGCCTAAGTCCCCACAGACTTTCAATGGAAGTTAGGCTCCTAAGTCACTGTTGAAAATGGGAACTTAAATATTGCTGAACACTTTGTCCTTACTCAATTCTACAACAAGAATAATAGCTTTGCTCTGAAACAGACATGATGATGATGCACATTTCAATCCTTCATATTGCTATGCAGTGCTAAAAAGTACAACTAGTCTGTTTGCATGACGCCAGGACTTACATCGGTAGACTGGTCTCCTGCATAGTGCCACATATCATCCACCATGCTAGTGAGGAGGGTTAGGCTGGCAGGGATGTTATGTGGAAGTAGCAGAATGCTTAGAGCCTGAGAAAGAAAGAGAGAGACAAGTGGAGAGCAGCACACAGCACTGAAACAAACCACTGAACATAGTCTTTTGCATGCTTTGATATTTTTTCCACATTGCTATTGCTCTGTTTCCACCTCCAGCAGGAGACATTCCCAGTCCCATCCAGCTGGCATTGGTCTCTTCCATGTGGCTTCTCCCTGCGTAGCAAGGCCTTTATGAGTCCTATTGGAATCTCTCTTTCTTGCAAGAATGTAAAACTCCCATCCTCCTGTGGGAGACCTCCATCTTCCTTCACAACATAATTATTTAACTGATATCGTAACACTATCTTCCCTTGCTCTCTGTTGGGAGAAATGGATGCAGCTCTGCAATCCAGCAATGATGCTTCTAGATCAGCTGGCAGCTACTAAAACTATACCCACCCCCACTGGAATTGAGCCCCTCACCTGCATACACCTCCTAATCTCCTTCTGGCCTGAGGAGGGAAGAGTTTAAATCCAAGAACTAAGCTTGGATTTTGAGCAAGGCAGCATCAAGTTCCAAAAGCCCATCAAGCTTCCTTAGTGGTTTTGATCATTAGCACACTGGAGATGCAATAAAGTGAAATAAGCACCACTTCATCATTTCTAAGCATCAGATGAACTGAATGCAACAGATCCCAGGACCAATGCTGCAAGGAGCCTGATTTACAATTTGATTGCAGGAGCAATCCAGCACAGACACTGAATTCCTCTTGGAGCTCTTGAATGGAAAGGTTGTATCATGAGATGTTTGGCATCTCTAGAGTGCAAGAAAAAATGCTCTCAATCTTTGCTGCCAGCCGTCACTCTCCAAGGATATCCCCCTATGTCTTGAAGGAACTGTCTGATGTGGATTTCATTCACAGCTTTGGAGTGGCCTGACGGACAGATTAAAGAACACATTCTAGTGGCTCCTGGGGCTTCAGGAACATCATTTTATACCTGGGGCCATTTCTCAATGTATGGAATCAGCATCCTCAGTCTGGCTTCCATAGCATCTCTCAGGAACTGGTCTGTCTTCTTCTTCCTGGAAGAGGAAAAACAATACATCTATCTGCTAAAAATTCAACTTTGAAATTTAATTTTTAAAGTTTTAATCTCCATCCAAGCTTAGCAGATGAGGTGCATCCTTCCTGTCTCATAACTCTAGCTCACCTATACAAGCACGTCTGCATGGATAGGTTCATCTGTACATGAGTAAATTTTCTTCTGATGCATTTGTGTCAAGGGACAGTACCTCTGTCTTACCCCTTGGTGCCTGTGCACATAAGACGACACATTTCCAAGTATAGTTAGTAACTACAATACAGGATACTCACTCTGCCTGGCCCAGCTCCACCAGTTTTTGCTGTTCCTCTAGCAGATCAGAGAGCTGAGCGTTGCACTGGGACACAAAATGCAGTATCAGCTCGCTGCCGTCATTGTGAAACATCCCTGCTGCAGCAACAGAGAGACCCAGTGACTGTGGGAGGGAAGGAAGAAAGACTGAGTAGGTCACTAATTGCCATACAGGCATCAAGCAGAGAGTGCTGGTTTGGTACAATATCTCACATGAATTCAGTTCCTTTATAAAGCTCTTCCTGTATCAGTCTCTCTCCCCAGACCCTTCTGTGCCTCTGCTACTTTACACTCTTTCTTTACCTTTTGACATTATCATCTAGTCAGTGTTTAAGTAGTAGGTCAGTTCTGCCCTGTTTTATGCATCTGCACAATCCCATTGATTTCCCTAAGGCTGCTCAAGTGTAAGGGGAGAAGTTTGGCCCTGGGTTTTTTTGAATTGCATCTCTCTGCAGTTTCTTACATGCTCTTGGTCTCTCCTGCCACATACCTTGGCTCCCTCTGCAATGGCATCTGCTGTCCAGCCATGAGTGGGCACAAACTCCAGCGCTGCTGTCAAGATTCGATGTTGCAGCTGCTCTTCACTCTCATAATCCTCAGATTCCTCACCACCCTCTTCAGTATAACTACAAGAAGATGTCAATAAAGTGAGGCAATTCTACCATCAAATATAAAAAAACCTGGATTCTAAATCCTATTCTTTTGTCGCCACCGGCAGGTGCTCTTTTGATTCAGGTACACAATGGGTTGTGCTTTGCTTTGTTTCTGTTCTTTTACTACAAAATCCAACCCCTCCTCCCCCTCCCCATCTCTGGGAAAAAATGATTCTCAATTAATCACAGTTCATGGAGGGGCAAAGAAGAATGGGAGGGCTGGACCTAGATGGTTACCTATTAACTGTTCAGTCTTGAATACTGCTCAAGTGTGTAGCTGTAAATTGTTTCATCATAGGCCTTGTATATAGTATATAAGAAAAACTATAAGTGCCACGTTTACCAAAATCTACATGCACACAAGAGAAATTGCTGCTTGGAAGCAATTCCTTTCCTGCCTCTCTAAGGGCCAGGCGAACTTGCATTTTGTCAGAGCAAAGCTAAATGCCAACTTCTGAAATATTAAATCTGGAATTCATGATTTTTGAGTGGGTTCTAAATTTGGCAAAATCTATCTCCAACCCCTTTATCAGCAAGACAGTCATGGCACTGGCTATGCAGGTTACCTGTGGCGTGAGCGCTGGGGCTCCTTGTCAGGCTGGTCACCTGACGGGTGTGATTCAAAATGTTGCTGGGAAGAAGATGGCGGCTGTTCCTGTTTCTGCTCATCTGAGACTCTTCTCAGCAGAGCTGAGGCATGGAAAGCATGCTGGGCTGGGTACAATGGGCATCTGAGCACTGAAACGGAAACCATGAGAGTCAGCCTGGGGTGAATGAGAAAAGAAACAGATTGAGGGAAATAGTTTCTTCCTCCAGAAAAATGTCCATCCACTTGCAGCTAATATTTGTGTAATTAAAATAAAGGGAAGATGTTTTGTGGTAGAAAAAACAATCCTGCAGTTTGTGATCCTACTCCAAGCAGTAGAGGATTTCACAACTGTGCACTGTGGAAACCAAGCAAACACCACGTCTTGCCTCCTCTTTCTTTCCATGCTGAAACCAGTCAGGAATAGGAAGTAGTCAGTGAGCTTACAATAAAGAATTGGACTGAGTAGTCCTTATGACAGACAAACTAGCTAAATGCTGACAAAACAGGCTTCCTAATTCAGTTCTGGTAAATGTCACCTAGTGACAGAGGAAATGAATGAGCTGGCCTGCTACTTCACTAAATTCCTTTCTGGGTCTGATCATAGTCATGCTCCAAATTGCACTGTGAATGCACATGGCTTATTATATATGTGCTTGGAAAGGAACTGGACAAAGCAAGTTATTAAGGAGACTAGTTTTCATTTTCAGCCTTGATCCCAAGAGAGTTAAGTGCAGACTTTTATTTAAGGCTCTTCCACTGGGCACTAATTAAATGTGTCTTGGTCAGGATGGGGTTTTAGTTTTTCCTAGCCAGTTGATGGGTTAACAGATTGACAGCTGCCCACACTGTACCTGATATAAAAACACTGTTTTATGCCTCTCCTGCCCCATCTGCAGATTTTAATGACAGCTTGAGGTGACCGTCTTTGACTTGGAAAGAACCAGTGCCACAGGGCTTGTCAACACAAACATTTAGTTCGTGGCAAGCTGGGTTGTAAATCCACCATGCATTAGCCAACTGTGCACTAGCTGTACCTATGGATCTTGTTGATATGCACCAGCAGTTCCCTAGTGTGCTCTGATCTATGTCATTCTGAAATGTGAGTAAATCAAAGTACATTAAGTTGCTGTTAGTGTGTGTCAGCAGGGTCTGCATGCAGCAGGCAAGTGTGGGGTAGGTTTAAATCTCAGCTTGCTGCAAACTAAGTGCCTAGACAAGCCCATGGGCATCACAGTTCAGATACCTTCTAAGCTCTTCCTTAGGTGAAAATACACAATCTCAGACAATTTTAACCATTTGGTCCCTTTTTTGGTGGGGGGTGAGGGATTAATGTGCTGATCTGATAACTTTAAAGGAGATTTAAGAGCCAAGAAGTTTTAATAGCAGAATCCTCTTCTCAAAATCTTTCATCCAGGCACTTCCTCTTCTATAACAGGCTCTTATCAATAGTTATCCCCCTCATCCCTCTGCAGTTTCATGCTATACTACTTGTTATGTCTAGAACTAGCAGACAGTTGTACGGCAGTTGCAGTCAAACAAGGCTCCCTTGCTGTTCATACCACTTAATCACCGCTATCTGAGCCACTTGGCTCCAGTTAACCCAAAACTTGCAATAATTCTGGCTTCGGTGTATTGGAGACACAAATTTCTCTTCCCTAAAGTATGTGACTTGCTGGTATTCTTCACCATGTCAAGCACTTACCGTGCACTATGTCCCAATGACACAACCAGCGTGCACGTATCATGGTTAGACTAAAGCGGAGAGACTCTTGCAGCCTAACACTAATGCCAGCATGAAGTGCACACAACGCATAAGTGCTGTAGTGTCAGCATGGCAGTTAGGCCACTACACCTCTCCAGACACGGTCCTAATCTTTGTTATAGCAGGCATGTGATTTAGTCGGCAAGTTCTCTTCCATTTGCACAGTGTCAAAGGCCATCCTGGTGCTCGGTAAATAAATATTCGTCTTGTTAAACGGAAAACTTTTACATGGCCACAACCCTGGAGCTGGCAACATGCCCGGAGGGCTCCAGTGCCAGTCAGGTGTGTCTGTAAATGGTGCTAGACACCGCCGCCCCGCTGGCCCTCGGCCCAACCCCCACCCCACACCGCTGGCCCCCAACCCAACCCCCACCCCACACCGCTGGCCCCCAACCCAACCCCCACACCGCCCCCACACTACTACCAGACCCACCCCCACACTGCCACCAGACCCACCCCCACACTGCCACCAGACCCACCCCCACACTGCCACCTTACTGGGCCCCACCCCCGCACCGCCACCCCACTGGGCCCCACCAGACCCACCCCCACACTGCCACCCCACTGGGCCCCACCCCACACTGCCACCCCGCCGCCACCAGACCCACCCCCACCCCGCCGCCCGACCCCGCCGCAGGGACACACACCGCCCCACCGCCCGCCGGGAACCGCGGCCCAGCGCCAGGGGGATCCCCGGGTCCTGCCCCGGCCTCCCCCCGCGCGGCCCCTCACCCGGCCGGCAGCGCAGCAGCCCCCAGCCCGCCCTCCGCAGGCTCCCCGCCGCCGCCATCTTGGGAGCGGGCGCGGCCGGGCCTGGCTGGGCCGCGGGCTCCGGAGCCGTCACGCGGCGCGCCCGGGGGCGGGGGCGGGGGCGGGGGCGGGGGCGGCGCGGGCGGATGACGGGCCGAGAGGCCGGGCCGGGCGGAGACACAGACACAGACGGACGGACGGACAGAGGTGAGCGGGCCGGGCGGCCCTCCCCTCGCTCGGCGGCAGTTGGGGTCCCCTCCCCCTCCCCCTCCCCCCGTGACACCTTTGGGGACCCCCCCCCGAGGCGTCTGTGGGTCCCCCCGGCCCCTGTCCGCGAGGCGCGGCGGGCGGTGGTGGCCGTCACCGCGGCAGCGGGGCTCCGAGGCACCTTCTCCGCAGGGCAGTGCCCGGCCCCGCTGGTCCCCGGGGAGGGGCAGGCCCTGTCTCCCCCGCTGTCCCGCAGCCCGCATCACTGGGCCTGGGCAGCCAGCGCCCACCGCTCGGTCTCTCCTGCCGGGCCCCCATGTCCTGGCAGCCCCGGGCCGAGGGCAGCACAAGCGGCTTGCGCCTGGCCCTGCAGATCCGGCGCTCGGGTTGCTCGTGGCTCGCTGCAGGGACTGTTGTTGCCGGCCTGCATTGCTCTGAGGCGCCCAGGAAAGCTGCTTTGGTTTGCCAACATGCTCCCCCATCTTCCCTTCCCCCGCCCGAGTACCTGGCAGCCTTATTAAAGGCCTCCTGCCACTCTGTGTTTGTGGAAAGATGTGTGGCCCGGGCCACTTAGCAGCCGGTGGGGCCTGTTTTATTGTGGTTGGAAGGATTTTTCCTGGGTTTGGTTTGGTTTGAACGTTTCCAGGTGCCAGATGTGTCACCCGCTTGGGAAACGATTTTGGGAGGTGAACCGTGGGTGTGTCCCACTCTCTCAAGTGCTGTAGTCAAAGCTTTATTAATCGGCTCTCTTTCCATGAGAGTAATGTTGTGTCTGTAGTTTGAAGTCCAGTACGGAGAGAGGTTTTGCTTTCTTCTGAATTGCTGACATGACAGGGCATTCACAATAACGCACTAAGTTTAGTATCAGGTAATGGGGGTAGTAAAAATTCCTCTCTTCAGTCTTTCTGAAGTGTAATCCGACAGTAAGCATTAGGTTGGTAAGAAAAGGTAGCTTAAGATCAAAGATTTCAGACAGATGTCTAAAAGTTGAGGTAAAAATTGAACAGGGACTCAATAAAGAAGCTATTTTGGGGAAGATTGGTGTTCCAAGGCCTGTTTCTGGCATGGAAGTTCTGTAGCTAATGCCACAAAATATAGATTGTATCAGCAGTGTCTGTCCTATTGATGTACATATGACTCCTATAAATCTTATGTGCTCTTCAGACTGTCAGATAAGGAATAAAGCCAGTGACTTCTCCACCAACTAGATCTTTCCTTTGCTTTGAGTGAATTGGAACATTTCCGGCATTCCTCGAGAAAATGGTTTTATTCCCAATCACACTAATACCTGCTTTTGCATCCCATCTGTGAAACTCCTCCATTGGGCTGTTTTCTAATTCTTGTAAGCACTTGCCTGGCTCTGCTCCTCCAAGAGATCTAATCCTTCCTTTCCTGTGTTCTTGTTAACAAGATCTGCATGAGGGAATGTATTTAAAATGTTCACCAACAGCAGTAGCATGCAGCACTGTGGTGATGTTAGTGTTAGGCCCCAGAAAGCTCCACAGTGGTTATGCTCCAAATTATTGTTCTCTGGGAAATTTAATTTGGAATTTTGAACGTAAGTGTAAGGATTTATGAAAAATTAAACTTTGTTTAGGTTGTGACTCATGCAAAATTGATAGAGGATTTCACTTTAAATACTATCTTCAACAGATAGAGCATGGGCAAAAGCAATGCAGAACACTATACGCTGCTCTGCTAATATTCTTCTGCTTTTTCTAGCGAGCCCACCAGAAGGGATGAGAACACAATCACTGTGTCCACTCATTCCTTGGCCTCTCTGCTAAGATTGCTTGAAATGGTGATAGTTGTGGCAGTGGTTTTGGTGATACATACACATGTCCACTAGGAATTGGACTGAGACGATCAACTGATTTTATGCAGGTCACCAAAGAGTCATTACTTAGCAGTGGCTTTGCTCGCTACTCACCTGAGCTGGATTTGATCCACAGTGAATATGGCTGCACCTACACTACGAACTAGGGGTGTGATTCCCTGCACGAATAAACATACTCGTGTTAGCTCTTATCTGACTTAGCATGCTAAAAATACGTAGGGTAGCTGCGGTAGCAGCAGTGGCATATGCTAGCTGCCCTGCGTACCAACTTGTCAAACCCCACGGTTGGTACGTACTCTGGGTGGCTGTTGCCCATGCTATTGCCGCTATGCTGCTATTTTTAACATGCTAGTTCAGATGAGAGCTAGCATGAGTGTGTCTGTGTGATCTGAGAATCACACCCCTAGCTCTTACAGGCTTTATCTGTACTACAGAGCCTGTGCCAGCATAGCCCCCTAGTGTAGACACAGTATACACTGACACAGCATTTTTCTGTTGGTGTGGGAATACCACTTCCCTGAACAACAAAGCATTCTTTTGTCAGCATGGGTGCGTCTATTTTAGGGATTTTGTCAGCATAGCTATGTCAGTCACAGGTGTGTTTTGTTTTTTTTCCCACATGCTTTCACTGACCGCTGTGCCAGTATACGTTTTTTAAATGTAGACCATGCCTTAGAATAAGAAATCTTTCACCTCAATTACAAGTCCCCGGCTTCTGTAAGTCTTGAAATAATGAATTCTCATATAATTTTACAATTACTTCCCTGAGTGATTTTTAACGTGCTTCAGTAATGGAAACTTTGTTCAAAGTTGGATGGGTTGGAACTATCCATCCTGAAACTTCTTGAAAATATACATGAAAATTGGACCTTTAATTTTCAACGGACTTTAGTGACATCTAAATGTTTAAACTTATCTTTCCAGGAAAAAAAGAAAGGGTGGGCCTCCAATTTGTGCACACTCAAGTGACTCAAGTAAATTAGATGAAAGTTAAAGTGCATTACTGAACGAGAATAACATTGCAATGAATTTTGGGAAGACAGAGCAATGATTCTCCTCCAGAAAAGTTTTGTGTAGAAATCAAGGAAAACTGATTTGAACCCTTCTCAGTAAAGAGTGAAGATTCATAAATGTGATGCATTTCTCAATATGTTTAACTCAGCTTCTTTGACTCAGGGAAGGTGAACAGTGAACCTTGTGTGTGCAGCTTTCATTGTCTGCTGAAAAACTCCTCAGTTCTTGTTGGAGGTTTGTAGCTTTGCTGCTCTTTTAATTCTGGATTCTTTTCTTATCCATTTTTGGGAGGGAACAATCTTGAGTTCAGAGACCTGTTGATTAAAATGCTTGCGAGACTGAGATAAGACCCAAGAAGTAGGGTAGAGTGCTTTCCATCCTGAATTGCAGTTCTTTTATCTGAGAAGCCTTCTGTAGCGTAACAGAAAACTTATTGTAGCTGAAAAGAACTTTCCTGTTGTAAAGCCAAATGACCAGGCATCTTATTTACTTTTGCTGGTTTTGACATATTCGAACGTTTTGGTTGTGACATCCCCAAGGTACAATCTGGACTGTGGAATCACTACACCCCTTAAATCTTTAGCTCAGGATACCTCTCACAGTGCTCTGCTCGTGAAAAGCAGCCCCTCCACAGCTCCATTGACTTTGCTCATGCACAGCCATTAGCTTTCCTCACACTTTTTGCTCACACAGCCATTAGCATGTGAAGGCACAACCAACAAAGTTACATGAATGCTCTCCCAGCCATATGAACTGTATGCAGGGAGACACCCGCAAATCCTGTGAACCCCAGCCATGAACCCCTAAAATATTCACCTTATACTGCTCAAGACCTCCTTGGACAGTGCAAGCTTGTATGTTTGTCATTTTATCAAAGAAAATGAGTATGCACCAGGTCTTGTTAACCTGAGCAGGGATTCCCCAACACTTCCGTCAAAGCTCACTGGTTTAGATAAAATATGAAAACAAGTTTATTAACTACAGAAAGATAGATTTTAAGTGATACAGGCATAAAAGGTCAGAATTGGTTACAAACAGAAATAAAATTGCAATCTAGTTCTTAAACCTTATCAAGCTAAGTAAAATTGGAAGCAAGCAACTTTCTCACCCCACTAAATGCTGCAGGCAATTCATGATTCACATAGTTCTTGGTTCCCAGGCGGCATCCCCCTGCACAACTTGGGACCACTTCTCTAGTACAATGATGCTGCTTTGTCTTTGAAACGATCCTGCTCCGTGAGTAGAGGTGGGGGGGAGAGGTAATGAGGAAGCCATTGTCTCTTATTTTATACTCTCCACCTCTCTTTGAGGTTGACCCCCAGCTGGCGAGCAGGTGACCAGCAGTCTGTTGTGGACCTGCGATATGAACTGTCCACCTATGCAATGTACATTTTTTGGTTCCCTTTCCCCTGCTGGACGTGGTTCTATAACACCTGGCAGGGTGTTGGTTGCTACTTTGTTGTCTCTGAGGAACTAGTCTGTGGGCATTTTCCAGTGTTATATCATACTTCACTAACATCATACAGTAAAATTTATAACTTTACACGTAGCATTGCTACACGTATTTCAAGAGGATAGTAATGTTCAGTAGATTGACTTTTCAAATGATACCTCACAAAGCATACTTTGTACAACACGTCATAACCATATAAAAGTGGTGAATATGGGGTTACAGAATGTTATATGGGGTACAGTGTATCACAATGGTATCATATGTAAGGCCAATGTAACATTCCTTTGAAAATTGGAGGTAATTAAAGCGTGAGAAGGCAATATGGGGAGTTAGGCAATCTCTGAGAGCAGTAAACTGGTCCCTTAGTAAGAGTTCCACCTGATGAAAACAATTAGAGGGGAGAGCGTTATATTCCCTTGTATGTAGGACCTCATCTTGCATGATCTGGCAGTTTTTCCTAGCCATTGTTTTAATTGGGGAAGGAGTTTGTTACATTCTTTCTCTGAAGACTTTACTGGCTTCCTGTTCTAGTTACAATTCAACATCTTGATACTGATTTGTTAAAAACCCACACATCGTTTGGGGCCTGACTATTTAAGACCACTTCTCTCCTTGTGTGCAGCCTTGATAGTTGAGACCAGTTGTGTCAATCTTGTTTGCAGTCCTGAGATCTGAAAGGCAGGGGCAGGATATTCTCAGAGTAGGGCTTCTAACTTTGGAATTCTTTTTTTCCCAATTGGCCAATCTGAGCTCAAGTCTATTGAGCTCTAGGGCACAGTAAACCTTTCACCTGGGTTTTTTTTTAAATCCTTTTGCCTAATGGGAGGGACTAATTTATGAAATGCATTAATATATAGGATGACTTTATTTATGTTGGTATGGATGTTGTGTAGCTTGTTTTGCATAGGCACCCAAGAACAATTATGGTGCATCTTAGAGATCTTAAAATAGGGATCGTATCTGATTTGCAGTCTTTACACTGTTAATGTGGAGCTTTGTACAGGTAAGGTTTATTACTATCAGAGTGACCTAAAGAAGGCAGATAGCTGCCCTTTTATACTTCACACTGAATGTATTTTGAAATTGCTAAGAAAAGAAAGAGAAGAGCTATTGGCTCAGGCAGCTGGAGAAATATCGAGCCAAACTCCTCCTTTGTAAACTCCACTGACTTTAGCCAGGGATGAATTTTGCTCATTGTGTGTACCACTCTTACTAAAGTGTGACAATCTTTTTGTAAGGTGCTGTTCAGTGTATGTAACATTAGAATACTTGCAAATAAGTTATCTAGTGCCATTCTGCCAAATATCTGAAAGCACTTTATAAACAGTAAGCATTACTTTTCTTGCGATCTAGACAAGTAGTGATGTTTCTATTATACAAATGGGGAAACTGAGGCACCAGAGGTTGTGACTTTCCCAAGGTCACACATGGAATCAGTGGCAGAGCCAGAAAAGGCCATACCCCTGGACACACTGGAATTAATTAAAAGTTGCCTTGACTGCCTTAACTCTGTTCTTTGTGCTGTTTATTCAACCTTAAAGTAAGTCAGAAGCGACATTTGGAAACTTAAGACCAACATTCAAGTTTTGTAAAAGAGAAGCTTCACAAAAACTAATGAGCAGAAAGCTCTCAACTGAATACTGAAAAATCAGAACTAAAAATCCATGGAAAAGTTCTTAGTTTGGGTTTAAATATTCTCTGTAGTACTGTGTACATATTGTGCTAGAGCAAGGGTTCTGGAACTTATTTTTGCTGGGCTTCCCTTTGAAAATATTTCAGGCTGTGATGACACCCCCACAACTGTGATGCTTCTCCTTCTCCTATCTTGCCGCTCTTACTTCCATGCTGCAGCTGGCAGCGGTGCTGCGTTCAGAGCTGGGCGCCTGGCCAGAAGCTGCCGCTCTCCAGCCACCCGGCTCTGATGGCAGCACAGAAGTAATACCACTATCTCCACTATAGTAGTCTTGCGGCCCTCTTTTGGATCCAGACCCCCAGTTTGAGAAATGCTGTGCTAGTACATAAAGAGAGTGAAACTGACCAGTTTAGCTTTATTGTCAAATGAGGTTTTTAAGCTGCGGCTTGACTAAACCCTCGCTGGGATTATTTAGCTGAGGTTGGTCCTGCTTTGAGCAGCGGGTTGGACTAGATCCCTCCTGAGGTCCCCTCCAACTCTAATATTCTATGATTCTGAGTGAAATGAGAAAAGCGAATTTTTTTGTTTTTAACAATCTAAACCATTAGTTTAAGGAAGTAATCTATTTTACTATCTTTTGTTTTCATCATGACAGTTCTGAATGCAGGTTTCTTTTGGACCAGTCATCCTAACTTCAATACCTGGAAAGATAGTGGAGCAAATTATTAAGCTAAGCACATGGAGGGTAATAGGTTTATAAGGACTAGTCAGCATGGATTTGTCAAGAACAAATCATGTCAAACCAACCTAATTTCCTTCTTTTATAGGATTGCTGACCTAGTGGATGGGGATGGGGTGGAGTGGGAGGAAGCAGTTGATGTGATATATCTTGATGTTTAGTAAGCCTTTTGGGACAGTATGACATTCTCATAAGTAAACTAGGGAAACTATAAGGTGGGTGCACAAGTGATTGAAAGACCATACTCAACAAGTAGTTATCAATGGTTTGTTATCAACTGGGAGTGTATATTTAGTGGGGTCCTTTAGGGGTCTTTCCTCGGTCCAGTACTAGTCAATATTTTCATAATGACTTCTATAATGGTGTAGAGGGTATGTTTATAAAATGGAGGGCTGGTTTAAAATTCATAATGATCTGACAAATTGGAGAATTGGTCTGAATTCAATAAAATGAAATACTTTGCACTTGTCTCTAGTAAATTTCACTTTGGAATGAAAAATCAAATACACAGTTACAAAATGGGGAATAACAGTGTAGGTGGGAGTACCGCTGACAATTAATTGGGAGATATAGTGGACCACAGACTGAATATGAGTCGTCAATGTGATATAGCTGCAAAAAAGGCTAATATGATTCTGGGATGTATTAACAGGAGTGTTGTATGTAAGACACAGGTGGTAACTGTCCTGCTCTACTCAGCACTGGTGAGGCCTGGAGTACTGTGTCCGATTCTGGCACCACAATTTAGGAAGGAGGTGGACAAATTGGAAAGAGTCCAAAGAAGAATAACAAAAATGTTAAAAGGTTTAGAAAACCTGACCTCTGAGGAAAAGTTGAAAAAACTGGGCATGTTTAGTCTTAAGAAAAGAGGACTGAGAGAGGACCTGATAAATCTTCCAATCTGTTAAGGGCTCTTATGGAGAGGAAGGTGATCAGTTGTTCTCCATGTCCGGTGACAGAAGCAATGGGCTTAATCTGGAGCAAGGGAGATTTAGGTTAGATATTAGGAAAAATTTAACTATCAGAGGAGTTAAACTTTGGAATTGGTTTCCGAGGAAGGTGGTGGAGTCCCCATCATTGGAAGCATTTAAAAAGAAGTTGGACAAACACCTGCCAAGGATGGTCTAGTTTTACTTGGATCTGCCACAGTGCAGGGGTTTGGACTTGAGGACTTCTCTGTCCCTTCCATCCCCACATTTCTATGATTCAGTGCTTTCAGGGTTTAGTGTATTTTAGATTGTGTAGGACAGGGTTTATCAAACTTTATTGCTCCCCTCAGCATAGTTTCTCCATATGTAAGCACTGTTTTTTTTTAATGTCAGGAGGAGAGCCAAGGGCTTTATTTTGGAGGATTGAGGATGCTGCAACTGAGATGTGTTTTCCTCATGTAGAGAGGATATATATTAGCTTCTTCTTTGCTGCGTCACTGTCACATGTAGAAGCAGAAATGGCTGCTCAGCACTTCGTATTGCATAGTCATTACTGGACTAGGAGTGTACAAAAATCTTTCCCACTTCCCTTATTCTTGGTTTGCACTGTGCCTGGGGGAGCCACCTGAAGGAAGCAAGCTTCACAATTTGAGAGCAACTGAATTATGGTCTTAGACTTAAAGACGGTATTTCTTCATGCTACGTTAACATGCAGATAGAGAAACTCTCTGTTTGCAGTGCCCAGAAGATAATCCTAGCTCTTTAAAGAGGGCAACCCTCTGGATTAAGTCAAAATTCACGTTCTTCACGGTGGCCTTGGCACTGATTTCTTCCTTTCTCAATCTAGCACTTTCAGGTCCAGTGATACGGCAGAGATGGCAGAATATGGAATCTCAGTTGGCCAGCATGTGGCAGTGATCTGGGATAGCTCCTCGCCTGTTGAAGGACTGAAGAATCTGGTGGATAAGATTCAGGCATTGGTGGGACCTGAGAGCCGGGTATCTGTGGAAAATATTGGCCAGTTGTCCCACTGTAAGAATATGTGTTAAAAATTATATCCCCAATTTGTTTTAAGAGCAGTGTCATGCTCTGTGGGTGCTGTTAATGGATCTGAGCTAGCATTTTCTGTGATTGTAACCCAGGACATATTTAAGTACAATGGTAGAAATCCTCCTGTGACTTATACTGCTAGTAGTATACAAGAAAACCGTTCAGCATGATCATGTTTGTTTCATCACTGAATGACTGTTAATGGACACCATGTGGGGTGATTGTCCCATACGTGTGTAAGAAGGAGATCACAAAAGGGATAGTTGGTAAGATAGACAAGTGTATTTTTTATCTCTTCATCTTTTCTTGTTTTCAGCGGCTCATGCAGAGTCCAGCTTTGATGTGGTTTTGTCAGGCATGGTCCCAGGTAGCGTGACACTGCATAGTGCAGAGGTGCTGGCAGAAATAGCCTGGATACTCAAGCCAGGGGGTCGTGTCCTTCTGAAAGAACCAGTGGCTGCGCAAACAGGTAAGAGAGAATCTGCTCTGTGCTTGTCCCTGCATCTGAGGCAACTGAACATGCTTTCATGGAGGACTAGGCCAAAGCTGCAGGGGCAGGAGCTTTGAAAGCCTGTCAATGTAAAGAGTAGTCTTGCTCCTGTGACACATTAACATAAGCAGCAAGAGGTGATCTAAGCTTAGAACTAGCAAGTGAGAATCCCTGCTGAGGACCATCTTGTATCAAAAATATAAGAGCAGAGAGAGACGTGTTCTTGTAAGCATACTGAAAGCTATGCTTAGTGGATGCCACAGGCTGGTGCTAGAGTTTGTGTTGCTATAAGTCAGGTTTTTGGGGCTCCCGTGAAAGTAAAATTAGGTCATGAGCTCTTAGGGGTTGGGTCCACCTTTTACTCTGTAGTGCATCATCTAGCACAACGGGACTTTCATCTTGATTAGGGCCTTTAGGTACTTGCATAATCTAAATAAGATAAAGTGAAGTTTAGGAGGGAGAGGGTGCATCTTATCCTATCACAATTTACAAATTATATGAGTGGAGTCTTAGGAGGTAATGTCAGCTACCTAATGAAAGACACATGCTCCAGATCTGTTAATTCAATCAGTCAGTGTAAAACCTGATGCCTTCCGGAATGAGCTCTTCAATGTATATTTCAGACCTTTTAGCACTTCGTATTTGTGCGGTGACTTCCATGAGCCTGCTGAAGTGGGAGTTCCCGTTTTTTTCTTCAGTAGGTAGAGGTGATTTTTTTCTTGGATGCTGGAGAAGCTTTCGTGATCTGAATGTATTTGTCTAGCTCATAATTTGGAATTAATTAATAGTCTCTGAGTTGAAGGGCC
Source organism: Mesoclemmys tuberculata (assembly GCA_007922155.1). Lineage (NCBI taxonomy): Eukaryota > Metazoa > Chordata > Testudines > Chelidae > Mesoclemmys > Mesoclemmys tuberculata. The sequence goes on along the minus strand of ML675628.1, from coordinate 84,717 downwards.
TGTTTGAATGAATGAACAGTTGATTTCTCTTCCCAGATGCGCCTGGAGTGATTAGGAAAGAAGCATGTAAACAAAGGGATTAGCTGGAATGCTGCCTTCTAAAGCAAAGTCAGTCCTTTCATGTTCAAAGCAACCTAACTAGTTCTTAATAATGAGCTTTGTTTTGTGATTCCTGTCATGTTTCCCAGGTGACAACAACAGAATCAAGACAGCAGCCAGGCTCCCCACGTCTCTGATGCTCTCTGGGCTGGTAGAAGTGAAGGAGGTATAAATATATGTATTAACCATCTCCAAAGAACTCCCGTTTCAGGACTGTATAATGTAGAGAAGAAACTTCCAAAAGGGATGCTAGTTATTCACTACCCAACCATGTTAGTTTGCCTTGAAATATACAGCAGGCACAACCAGCAATGAAAACCGTGCTCTTAGTACTGCACGAATAAGAGTTTTCTTTGAAATGTAAAAAAAAATCTATGTATCTTTGAATTAATAGTGGCAGTAAGCAATGTAATATCACCAGCTGTGCATCAGCTAGAGCTGTGACCCCTTTGTGCAAGCAGGGGGAATGAACCAGTCTGAAGTGTAGTGCAGCATCGTGGAATAGAGACGAACCCCTTAGCTGTAAGGTCTGATGTTACTACATAGGGCATTGGAGTAAGGCAGATCTGCACAAGGATTAACACTCACTGTGTCTTGCATTCTAGCTGCAGAAGGAGCCTTTGACCCCTGAGGAGATCCAGTCAGTCCTAGAGCATCTGGGTTACCAAGGCAATGACCTTTTGTCTGTTCAGATGGAAGGCAAGAAACCCAACTTTGAAGTTGGATCCTCAAGTCAGCTCAAACTTTCCTTTGCCAAGAAATCTGCTTCATCAGGTAAGATTGAAGAGAAGACTAGTATATGTGCTGGGAGTGTATGAACTTCTGACATTGTAGAGTAGAGAGTGTAATCATTTTGAATGCTTAATGAAGAAGGATATTTGAAAACATGGGTCTCTGTAATCTTGGTTAACAACCATTTTGTGTCTGTTGGAAGCTTCCATTTCAAAGGTTAACTGCAAAGCAGAGGTGGAGGAAAACGTGCCCTTTCCTGTTGCTTTGTAACGCATACAGAGAGCTGCATAAAGGATTTGCTATGTTTTCTGGTTTTGTTTTGATCATTACTAGAGATATTAGGACTACTCAGATTTTCTTTCCTGCAAAAAGGTCTTTGCAAGATCTCTGACCGATATTAATGGTGATTAGATTACATACGGAGCTACAGCTCTCAGCTCCTAGCATTAGTGCCCGCTCTGACCTCAGCGTTGCTAACTGTTTCACTGCATTTCAAACAAAACAAGAAATAAGAGGGTGATCATATAATGAAGAGATACAACTTCTATGAGTGACCTCTCGTTTTGGTGTCACAAATGGGTGGACCAGGGGAGGGTATTGCCGCTTTTTTTTCATAATGGATCTTTGATGAAGGATGAGGAGAAATGGAGAGAGGATTCCTTTGACAAATGGGATTTAAAGACCGATTAGAGAGAGCGAGAGTGTGGGTGCTTGACTTCTCAGAACAGTCAGACTGTTCTACAGATAGGTGTAGTCTGATTAAAAAGCACCACAGCCCAGGGAATGTTTTTCAAGAGTGATACTGGAACCTTTCTTTGCTGGGAGTAGGTCTGATGCATGCTGTGTGTGGTCACTGTCCACTTCTCTTGTTTTGGCTCCAGGCAAGCCTGCTGTGGACCCCACTGCTGCAAAGCTGTGGACTCTTTCTGCCAATGATATGGATGATGAGGGAATGGTAAGTTTTTTGTGTTTTGTTTCCACACCGAACTTAGAAGTTTCACGAACTTTCATCCATAGTACTCAGCAGGGCTTTACAGATGAGATGGTGGCATGAGAGCCATATGGAAAAATTCCTCTAATACTACATGGTGAGGGGTTTATTGCATGGAGCATAATTCTAACACTTAGGTGTGAACTACACCAGGTGTTGTCATTTCTTTGAATCTAATATTGGCAATGTCACTATTCCCTATTGAGCCAAATTCTTTTTCTTTTTTTTTTGGTGACTCTTTCTCCATGTTGTTTCTTTCAGGATCTCCTGGACTCTGATGAGTTGCTAGATTCTGAGGATCTTAAGAAGCCAGATCCATCTTCCCTGAAAGCTCCATCCTGTAAGGAAACGGGGAAAAAGAAAGCCTGCAAGAACTGGTGAGTACTAGATTTGATTTGGTGAATATGCTGACTTCAAATCAGATGTAACCATTGCGTTTTAAAAAAGCAGCAAGGTATGGTGCTGTTTGTCCAATTCATTTGGCTGGTTTCTTTACTCTTTCTAAAAAGCCCTTATTGCATTCAGGTCCATATGTCAATGTTTAATTTAACAAACACATTTAGAAGTCAGTTGGCAAAGTGAATTTCTTTTTGTAGAATTTTTCCAAAATTCCATTCTACTGTGTAAATCTTGCCTTTTAAATTTGTCAAGGGCTTGTCTGTATTAGAAAAATTGCAATGGTGTAACTAGATGAATTAAAAAATTTAATAAATTAAGCTAAACTGATTTTTAAGGAAGACTTAAACTGTTTTTAAGTGAATCTACATTAAGGATGTATGCTGGTGTAACTAGACTGTTTTAAAATCAGTTTATTTACATCCCAGGTGTAAATGTTCCCACTGTGAAATGAATTGTCCCCCCCAGCACAGACTTACCTGGGGAAGACCATAGGATTCATGCAGCCTATTTTAAAACCAAGATTCTTCCTGAGGTTTCTTTCAGAGAAACGTTGCATGTAGCTTTTAAAATAAGTTTGGTTTTTGATAGCTTTTCCCCACGTGTTAAGTGGAGAGAGGGAAGTTCAAGCAATGGAGACACTTAACATTAGAGGGAAGAATAAAGTGTGCGTGTGCTCAGTGTGCGCACCTGCTAAAGCCCATTGCGTGAAATGGTACGTTGGAGCTTTAATCTCACATAGTGTGGAGGACCGAGGTAGAAATGTTAGAGGGTGGAGTGGGTAGAGTCAGTGGCTAACCCCATTGCAAACAGGTTTAGGATGTGTCCTGTTTCCTCTGCAGCACATGTGGCCTTGCGGAGGAGCTGGAGCAGAAAAAGGAGAGCGTGCAGCCCAAATCTGCTTGTGGAAATGTAAGTATCCTTCCCCTCTGTCCTGGGAAAGACTGTATTCTTATCTGTGAACTAGTTTAGAAAAACATTACTTTCTGTTTAGTTAGTGGTTGCTGCATAAGCCCTATGGGTTGACTTTACTAAACAATATTTGCGGCCTCGAGGCAGTTGTGCTGTCTCGGCAAGGCTATCAGATTTGTAATAACTGGCATCAGTGGGTCTGTAGTAATTTCAGTTGTATTTGCAGCAAACTCTTGCTCTGTGTACATTCACTCCTTTGTAATGATACTGGATCCCTCTCTAGTAAGAGCTAGACTGAAGTCTCCAAATCCCATCTAGTTATGATTCTCATTCATGACACGACTTGAACTGGAGCTGCTCAATATTTACAAAGATATCTCCTCTCCCCAAAGTAAGTGTTCAAAGCAAAACAGGATGTTCCGAATGGTTTGGAGAAACTGAGAGCACCAAGAGTTGGATGTTCCAGCAGCCAGACGTTAACCCTAATCGGTAGACACTGCCTTCTCGAGTGCTCAGGGAAAACCCATTTTTTGTTCATTCAGTCCTGCTACTTCAGATCTCAGTCCTGACCTAACCAGCTTTGTGCTGATGGCTGGAGGCAGAAAGTTGATTCTTCCTGATTTATTCTCTGGCAAGCAGATTGTAACTCTCTGTAGGGCAAACCACTTCCCATTAGGAAAAGAACTGAAATCATGTAACCCTGCTCTTTGTTTTTGATTGACCTTGGTAGCAAGCTGATTTGTTTTTTCTTGCCTCGTTGTTTTGGCAGTGTTACCTGGGGGATGCATTCCGCTGTGCCAGCTGCCCCTACATGGGGATGCCAGCCTTTAAACCTGGAGAGAAGATACTCCTGACTGAGACCAATCTTCATGATGCCTAAGAGGGAGATGTTACACAGGCTCCATTGGAGCACAGCAGTTCCATAGCTCACTGACTTCAGAGCTTACTCCAGCTCCTTTCTTCCCCCCATGTCCTTAAATTCACTCTCCAAGAAATGCTTCCTTATGGGGAAGGGAGAAGCAGTGGGGGCGAGTTGGAACACTGAAGGCACGTGGTGCTGCTGTGAACTAAAAACGTGAGCTCATCAGACTTAACTTTGGGGTGACTGCTAGTCTTCTGTGGTGATTGGTCTCCTGTCATGTACATAACATAGACTGGTTAATGTTAGGTTTTTAAAATTCATCTGGCCGAACTCTGAGAGGCGCTGGCAGTCTCAGTATGTGCTATTGGCAGAAGGGGTATGTACAATGGGAATCAGATGCCAGGCTGATCTTGTGTGAGTGTACCTGGCACCCCAGCCAATGCTTTTTAGCTCAGATCATACCACTTTTTGGCATAATTATTTCTGGTGAGTTAGGTGTCACCTCAAGAGACTTGAGCAAAGCTATCTCCTGCTCTCTATGGGGGCTTGACTCCACAGTGGATTAAAACATGGAGCTGGTTTGTCATTCCACGCACTGTACACACAGGAATCCATAGGAACTCTTTGCTAAGAGTATCCTATGAAAATCTCTTGCAGAGTTTAGCAAACATGGTGGATTTCCAAGTGTCCTGGGAAGCTGCTCGTAGTAAACTTTTCTCCCCTACCCTCTCCTCTTCCATGAAAAATAAAAAGCTTCGTTCAAGCAGCTTGAGAACAATCCTGCCTATTCGGTAAAAAGTGGGTTATACGAGTCTCTGACTTGTGGCCTCTTCTTCCATCCAATATATGCTGGAAACATAAGGGTTAATGCTGGTGACTATCTTATACTAAAGAGAAGAGAGTTACCTAGAAAGTTCAATAACTACGTCTTAGCAATAACTACTGAATTATCCTAATGTCAGGACGCTAAGTGCCACCACCTCCTTCCCACCCCCTGAGCGAAGTTGACCTTTGATAGTGCTTTAGTATTTATTTACATACCTGGGCTACAGCGTGAGAGGTTTTCAGGGTTGTAGCTAACCTCCTCTCCCTGCAGCTGCAGGACAGGGAAGCCGTTCCTGAAAAGTTCCCTTTTGTTCACCAGGTTTGTTTTCCTTGGTTCCCACCTCACACCCCATATCAACATTTTCAGGTATAAAAATGAAATCACCCTGTATAGAGCCACCTCGGTACAGGATCCAACTTCACATTCTTGTCGTTACCCTGCACTGACTTGAAATAAGCTCATGTAGTTGATTAGGGTTAAGGGATGTTCTGTATTTAAAGGCTGTGACCAATAATAAAGCATTTGTTAAAAATTGCTCTTGGGGAAGTTTTAAATATGGTTTAAATCTTCATTTACTGTCTGCTAGAGTAAGCTGATTCTTATTGGCTTGGCTCTGTTCTGCCTGCTAGAGATATTTGTAAGCAGAGACACCGAGCACATCTTGGTAGCCTTTCTCCTGCAATAACTATTCCAGCCAAATTTACACACGCAAATATTTCATGATATTCAGAATAGAATCAAGATTTTAACAAGAAATAATAAATTGGCTCCACTGAACATCTATTCATGCATTTCAAAAGGAGGCTGTCTCATAATTTTGGAGTGGGGGGAAGGTAAATGAGAGTAAAAGCCAAATTTGCAGTGGGAGGAATAAAGATGGGTGACTAATTCTCAACCAGCAGGAAGCATGTGAGGATGTGAACCCCGGTGATTGGGGAAGCTTGCCTACAAGTGCTTAGTGAATATAGGCCATGATGTGAGCTACGTGCTATTCAGTATGGGTTCCAGGTAGATGCCAGAGGTAAGTATGAAAGATTGAGGTTCTACAACAACCTCCCAAGTGCGTGTAAACACCATGACAATTGCCAAGGCTGCCAGCTGGCAAAGAGCATGTGGACACTAAGGGTTTCCTATACCAGTTTCCTAGATCTGCTGAAGAAATGGTTCTGTCATGAGCTCTATTACAACTCCAGAGGGAACACTTGTTCTACTGGCAAGTTTAGATAAGTGCAGGGAAAATCTCAACAACCTAAAAACTTCCTTAGGTCTTCACAGTGTGAGGAAATGAGAGAAAAGTCTAGCTTAGCGGTATGCAGGTTTCCTTTGAGGAGGAGAACTGATAGATCAGACATAGCTTGATCACTTTGTGAAAAATGTTCAGGGGACAGGGTGTTTTTGTCTTTTATCATTTTCCTGTGTGAGTTCATTCATGAGCATAGTGATTGTCTTGTTTCACCCACGTAGTTGTTAATGGGGCATTTAGTGCACTGGATGAAGTACCCCACATGTTGTGATAGGCACATAGAGGGCCCATGGATCTTGAAAGGCATGTTGGGGGGGGGTGTTGATCATCGTAGCAGTGGAGATATGTCTGCAGGTTTTGCATCTGTTGTTTCGGCAGGGTCTGGTACCACTTTGAGTTGGTGTGTCCTGGTCTGTGGGGAGCTCGCTTCAGTGATGAGGTTGCAAAGGTTGGGGGCTCGTTTGGAGGCCAGAAGATGGGGTTCAGGAAAGATTTCCTTCAGGATGGGGTCCCCATTGAGTATGAGTTATAATTGTTTGAAGATACCCTGTATGGGTTCCAGTGTTGGGTGGCTGTGACAATTAGGGGTGTGTGGTCAGGGGGTTTTATTTCTGTGTTCAAGCAGATTCTCTCTGAGTATTTGGCAGGCCCATTCCATGATGAGATCTACTTCTTTGATGGAGTGGTGTTCTTTTGTGAAGGCGGTTTTGAGTGTATTAAAGTGTGTATCCTAGACTTTCTCCTCAGATCATATTCTCTGGTATTTGATTGCCTGGCTGTAGATAACAAATTTCTTGTGTCTTTGGAGTGGTTACTGGATTGATGAAGGTTGGTGTGGTGATCCATGGGTTTCTTGTATATAGTAGTCTGTAGGGTTCCATTGTTTAAGTTGATTGTGCTGTCCAAGAAGTTGCTGCTAGTGTGGGAGTATTCCAAAGAGAGTTTAATGGACGGGTAGTCGTTGAAGTAGTGAGGGAGTTTAGGTCATCTGTCCAAAGGATGAAAATATCATTGATCTATCTTAGGTATATCATTGGTTTCATGCTGCACTTAGTCCAGAAATTCTTCTTCAAGTTGGCCCATGAAGAGGTTGGCATATTGGGGAGCCATCCTAATACCCATGGCTGTTCCCACGGTTTGGACAAAGTGTTATTGAATGTAAAATTGTTCTGGGTGAGGATAAAATGGATGTTGGGCAATGTCTGTATTTGAGGCTGGCAGGTATGCCATCTTTGTGAGGAATGTTTGTGGATAGGGAAGTGACATCCATGATGGCATTCTGAGGGAGGTGTTAATGTAGCGGAGTTTGTGGAGTAAGTCATTGTTTCTTGGAGGAAGCTGGCCTTTTGTGTGGTGAGTGGTTTGAGGATAATTTTTGAGTCCCTTCCGTAAGAATGCCATGGCCAGATATGAGGTATCTGCCTGCGTTCCCTTGTTAGTGCATCTTGGGAAACATGTAGAAGGTCCCTGGGGTGGGTGCATGGAGGATGAGTTTATAAAGCTTCTCTTGGAGTTGTTCGGAGACGGATTGTGATGATATCCTTAAATTCCTGGGTAAATTGTGGTGTGGGGTCGTTTTTGAGTTCTGTGTAGTAGGTGGTGTTGGAGAGTTGTCAGTTGGTCTCATTAACGTACTCATCATGGCTGAGGACTATAATAGTTCCCCCTTTGTATGCTGATTTGATCACTATCTGGTAGTTAGATTTCAGGGACTGTATTGCTATCCCCTCAGTGATGGAAAGATTGTAGTGGATGTGATGTTTAAGGATTACAGTCTATTTATTTCTGAAGCAATCAATGTAACGATCCAGAGTGTGGTTTCATCCCCTATGTGGTGTCCAGTTAGATTATTCTTTTTTTCTTATGATTGCCAGTGGGGATATGGTAATTGTTGGTGTCATCTTTGTTGTGAACTAATTCCTTGAGGTGGAGTCAGTGGGAGAATTCTTCTAGTCCTTCATGTGTTAGTATGGTATCTGATTCTATGGTGGGGCAGACGTTCAGTCCCTTAGAGAGTACAGGTAATTCATCTGCTGTTAGAGAGAGTTTTGACAAATTGATGATGATAAGGTGTCGTTGTAGTGTCCATGTGGTGGGTTCTAGAGCCAGAGTTTCTGTTGGAGGTGGTGGTTTGTGAAATAGCAACTAAAACTTTCACTCTTTTTTTTTTTTTTTTTTGCATTGAATGGCTGTCGTCATGGTTTTTTTAATCATTGTTTTGGATTTCTTCCATGATTTCCAGGTAACTTTCCTTGATTTTTTTTCTTCCATTATATGGGGTCATGTGATAATTTCTTGTTTGAGGTGGTCGCTTCTGGAGTATGTGAGGTGCAGTAAGTGCCTCAGTTTTCCTGAAGTCCATCTGCAGAGCTATCCAGCATATTTACAATTGCATGTAATGGACAGAGGGTTATAGATGGTGAGACCTCTGGGGCTGTTGTTTTGTTTTTTGCATTTGCTCAGAAACTAGATGTCCCTGTTATGTTTTCCTTCCTATCTGGTGGTGTGGACTGTACCTAAAGAGTCCTAGACACCATTTGATGTGCCCCGCTCCAGTGTTTCCTGACAGAGTCGACCAGAGTCAGTTGAGAGTTCTTGTTTCTGCTTCGTGATTCCTAGAGCTGACATCACTGCTCTGCAGGTCTAGGAGCTCAGCCTTCGACCTTGTGTGGGACAGTGAAAGACAACCTCGCGATTGCCCTGGCTGTGAGGTTCCACACTCCCTGTTGGAATCTCTGAGAACTCGGATCACTACGAGCTGGGTTAAGAAGTGACATTGGGGCAGCAGAGGCAGCATCCTTGTTCCAGCACCTATGCTACCCAGTAGTCTGGGAAAACCCAGCACCACACCTAAGCACCTCTCAGAGGGACACTTCCCCACGTGCAAGCATGGAGTCTGTGTGTAGCAAAAGAGGACTTTAATAAAAGGGAATTGGAGCCAGCATTAATTTGGGACAACACCACAACTACATTCAAAAGCGTGTGACCAAAAGTAAACCTGAGCCCCCCGCCCCATGTGTTGGGCAGTGTCCTTTGCCTTGTCTGGTGAACGGATGTCCCCTTAAACATTTGTGATCTTGAGCAGAAGCCTCGCTCTCTCCATGGCTTGCTCCCTGCCACCCTTAGACGGTGAGGTCTTTGGGGGCCAGGAGCATCTCTAATTATGTGTATGCACAGCACCTAGCAGAATGAGGCCCTGATCTCAGCTGGGCTTGTAGGCACTGTAATTCTAATAATAATAATTATACTTCTGCAAAGGGAATATGAACACAGCTGAACTTCACTCACCAATTAAAATGAAACCTTGGCAGTTGTTCTTGTTTATTGGTTTCTGTGACCAGTATAAAAAAAACTGGCACACATGTATTCAGCCTCAGACACTAGGAAACATTAGATTTGAAAATCTTTATGCCTCTATGGAGAGAGATTGAAAAATGATTTGAGTGTAGGTACGCTTGTCTGTGTCAATGAATTATCAGAGTGAGAAAGGCAGCAGTCCCATTGCAACCTGTGCTTCTGCTCAGAGGATTGCAGCTGGGTCTAATAGGAAGCAGAGTATGTTTATTTCAAGTGAGATCTGAAGTGAGGCCAGGACAAATTTGGGGCCGGTCTGCCAATGGGATAAGCCATCCAGCGTGACTGGGCCCACACCGATTAACGTCATGTCTGGGTATTCACTGCATCAGAGGCTGGTCTTTTCTTTTTCTTCACTGGTGCATACAGAGTTGTTGGCTCTTCGTGCCTTGGGGCAGCCTCTAGATATTCCTGGCGGAAGTACACAGAGCTATAATCCAGGCTGTCTTTGACTGAACTCGTAGGAGCCTGGGACATTAAAAACCAAACCAAACCAAACACATATGTGACTATGGGCTGAGGATCTCATTGAATGAAGACACCAAATACAGAACTGGCCTTTGCCTCGTTAGCCCTTCTCTCCCCTTTCTCCCCCCCCCCCAAATGTTCATTAACCAAAGGTTAATTAGACAGAGCTTCTGGTCACACACAGGCTGTTAAGATCTCAGTAGGAAAAACCTTCTTGAACCTTTTTTTCTCATGAGAGTTGTTGGAGGCCACTGTCCTGGGTGAAGGGCAATACTAACTCTGAGTTTCTAATCTGCTCCTTAGCAAATTTTCCTTTGCTTCTACAGCAGGGCAGGAGCTTGGCTAGGACGAGGCTAGTCCCTGCAGATCTTGGTTTAGATCAGTGGTTCCCAACCTTTTTGGCTCGAGGGCCACAGATATCATTTTTGTAAACCTGAAGGGCCACCAGTCTCCACCAGCAGCCTCTGTTCCCCCCCACTGCAGCCAAACAGAAGTAGGTCAGCGAGGAAACTGAGGGTTAAAGAACCAAACTGCTTCAGTAATGCACTCCAAACCCTGCAGGTGATATTTTTTAAATGACTTTTGTTTAGAAATGGTCTCTTAGCAGAAGAGATGCGAGGGAATCAATGTAACTTTGGGGCTTTGGTTTATGAAAAACCAACAGAGCCAGAAGAGAGGCTGAGATAGAAGTCAGGCAGTTTCATTTCTGGGAGGCTACATTTCTGGGGGCTGTGGCAAGAATTAAGAGCCGCGTGAAAGCTGTTTTTAGCTTTCATGTGTATTTTCTGTAACTTATTTATACATATTTCTCAGACAGGCTAGAATGGGAGGCATGGATGCGTCACACTGTTCATTTTGGACCGGGCATGGGGGAAATTCAGAGTTTAGGCCATGTCTATACCTGTGTGACTAATACCATCTTCCAAGTTATTTAGCTCTCCCTGCAGCTAACCCCTACTTACTGGTATGCAGTTATCCCCTGACATGTTATCTCTGACTCTGTCCATTAGCCATACAAATATGATCCCTTTCTGCCTAGCAAACACAGAGATCCTTACTCTCCGATCAGTCAGCCTAAACTGCATCCGCGAAGGCACAAGCCTTGCATTCCCAAGGGAGTGACTACCTACCATTCCCCTCTCACATTCTGAATGTTGAGGTGAGTTGTGTCCACCAGCCAGTATCAACCCATTTCGGGGGGCACTTAGCTTTAGTTGGTCCAGGCCCTTTCTAGCTTTAATCCATCTTTAAATATAAGTTGGAGTGTTTCTGTGTTAGAAAATAAAGAACCAAACCTAACAGCCCCCTCAAAGCCTCACGGCAAACCCAGAGCAACCTACTCCCCCTGCAGTTTCCTCTTCCTGGAACGTGTTATGTTACATCCCAGCAGCCCTCTTTTCCTTGCCTGAAAGTGACCATGAAAACCTTGGACACAGGATGGCTGCTTGGGGAGGGCACTAAGCAGGTTCCTTGATGTGGCAATGCTCGGTGGGATGGGAAAAGCAGCTTCGTACCTGACGTTGCAGGTGTTCCTCCTGTTGCGTGACTCTAGTGGTGCTCTTTGGCTTGCTGTACAGCTGGGAAGGCACTTCTGTGGTTTCTTCTTCTTCAAACAAACACACACACACTCGTTAGGAGGTAAGTTACCCAGAATGGCGAGTGTCGCCTTCTCACAAACAAACCCCGTTCCCCGCCGATCTCAGCGATACAGAGCTGAGTTAACGTAGGGCCTGTGAAGGATCCAGAGCTCCTGGGAAGTATTCAGCATCTTGTAGAACAGCGATTTAGGGCCTGATTTTCAAAGGGGCTGAGCACCCGTAACTCTCCTGAACTCCCCCTGAGCGCAGGGCTGAGGGAACTGACTGGCTGAAACGGGGTCCTTAGCCTCTCTGGATCCCTGGCTTTCATTAGAATCATTGACAAGAGGGATGCAAGCGACCACTTGGTGTCGTTAGCACAGGATTGTTCTCTATACCTGACTCCTGCATTTCACCTGATCCCCTCTCGAGCACAGCGAGAGAAGAGGCCACGGTGGCTTCCTCTGGCCTCAGTAGGATGCAAATTTTGAGCAATTTCTTGTGAGCTCTTGCCTGGTTGAGCCGGAGTCTCTGTATGCGTATCCGCTCTGCTCCTCAAACTTTCCTTAGCTGGGAACCCTAAAACCAGACAACATGAAGACTCAGTGTCCTGGTGCACACAATAGTTCCACAATAGCAAAGACAAAATCATACAAATAAGAACATTGAACTGATTTCAGTTAAATTAGTGCAACTTCTGTGTGTAAATAAGTCCCAGTCCCCTTGCTGGTAGATTCCCTCTGCAAGGGTCCTATTTTGTTCGGACAGAGACTGGATTCCTTGCTATGTGTTTTGTTTGCAAAGCAGTTTCTGATGTTGGCTGCAAAGTCTGTGGTCGGTGTTAGCTAAGTCTCCGGACCTGGTCTAAGGTGAAGATGTGAAGTGAGCACTTTGTTCTCTTTGGACGGGATGCATTTTGCTTGGAGGGGCAAACTCACCTTTTCGCCATTTGAAGTAGCAGACGATGAGCAGGATCAGTATCAGCAGGAGAAATGGTAGACCCACCATCAGCTCCATAGATGCTGTGGGCAGAGATAAGAGATGGTATTCATGTTAAGAACACACTGACTAAGTGAGAACAAATAGCTAAGCGAGGTAACGTGATTTTATGTTTGAGCTTATAATAATAACAACTCAAAACAGTCATCCAAATAAAACAAATAAAACTGCTTGTTGTTTGGGTCGTTTTGGGAATGCATGGTGGGGCAGAAATGACTCATGCAGTGGTGCCTGGCTGCAAGGGGTCAACTTCCCATAATGCAATATTGTCTGTCACATAACATCAATGCTGTCCCATAATTTTCACACCTATTTTCAATTTCCCATGACTCCGCATGGGACATTTTGCTGTCTACCATCTGACAGAAGCCTGAAGCTTGCACAGCTCTGCACTCTTGTCATGAGCATTGCAAGCGTAGGATGCACGATGTGCCTGGATTTGCAGAGCCTGAAGAAGAACCACGGAGAATATGATGATTTCCTGGCAGTCAGTTTGCTGTAGGATATACTGAGAACCAATTCAAGGTTGCTGGTGGTGTTCACAGAGCAGCTGCAAATGGGCGAGGGCTGCTTCTGGGCCCAAGAAATGATCACATCATTATGCAGGCTTGGGATGACAAGCAATGGCTGGATAACTTCTGGAGGCACAAGGCCATATTCCTGGATCTGTGTGCGGAGTTCAGCCCAGCCCTCCAGTGTAGGGACACTAAAATGAGAGCTGCACTGACCGTGGAGAAGCGTGTGGCGATCTCCCTGTGGAAATTTGCAAGGCCAGATTGCTGCTGGTCAGTCGGGAACCAATTTGGAGTTGAGAACTCCAACCAGGGGGTGGTCATGCAAGTGTGCAGGGCCTGTAATTGCCTCCTTCTATGCAGGACTGTGGCTCTCAGCAACATGCAGGACACAGTGGTTGGTTTTGCAGCTACCGAGTCTCTGAACTGCGATGGAGCTATAGACGGCACGCACATCCCATTTTGGCCATGGAGCACCTTGCATGGAGTACATCAACAGAAAGGGTTACTTTTCCGTGGCTATGCAAGCACCGGTGGATCACCGGAGACACTTCTCTGACATCAGTATTGGGGCATGACACCTGCATCTTTAAGAACACTGGACTGTTCAGAAAGCTACAAGCAGGGACCTTCTTTCCCGACCGGCAGATTACCGCTGGCAATATTGAAATGCCAGTAATGACCTGGGGGACCCAGCCAACCTCTTACTTCCCTGGCTCATGAAGCCATACACTGACCCCTGGACAGCAGCAAGGAGCAATTCGACCCACAGGCTTAGCGGGTGCAAAATGCCAGGTGGATGCTCTGGGTAGATTGAAAAGGTGCCGGCGTTGTTTGCTCACCAGACAGGATCTCAGTGGGAAAAATATCCCAGTGGTTATAGCTGCCTGTTACATCCTGCATAATATTTGTGAAGCAAAAGGGGCAAAGTTGCTGCAGCAGCAGAGGTGCCTGTCTGCTATCAGACGAGCTCAGGGAGGAGCTATACAGCTTACAGAAGCTTTGAGGCCTTGTCCACCCTAGCCCTTATGCTGGCAAAACTTTTGTCACTTGGGTGTGAAAAAAACACCGACGAACAGTGAATTTTAAGAGCTGATGACATATATTTCACTCTCTCAGAGGCACCTTTCAGGTCTCATGAGGTGGAGGAGTTCTGGGTCCAAAGACTGGTGGGAGCAATGGATTTCATGGGTCAGACTCATTTGCTATAAATTGAGGTAGCTATATTGACTTAAATGGAACAATATCAGTTTACACCAGCTGTGGAGCAGACTCTCTATTTAACTGTTCAGTGAAGGGATGTTAATTGTTTTATACATCTTTAAAAGTACGCAGTCACTGCCTGATGTTCAGATAGTGTAGATGTGCATTAGCACCTAAAAAAAGTGCATATAACTGGGTCTGTGTGTAGAGTTATCACAACTGCACATGCAAACTGGATAACTGGGAGCACAAAGTCGTTATCTGGTAGAGCAAGATCATATTAGGCACCTAGTACAGGTGACATTGAAGCTCAATTGTGTCCTAGTTTTGTTTCTAATTTTCTAAAACTGATCTTATATATAAAATGTTAGGCCCCTCTCTCCCCAGCACTTGATTACCTTCCTTTTCGTTGGACGCAGCAGCATGAATACATCCGTCTGCTGCAGTTTGATTCTCAGGTTTCTGACCTGAACCTAGAACATAAATCAAGAACAAACAAATCTCACTTGGCTGCATGCTGGGATTTCACAGAGATCTTTGTGGTCTGTGCAGCAGTCGCAAATGGGCCGGAAGCAGCCCGAGGAGCCAGAACCTCTAGTGGGAAGGGAGCTGCTCGTGAAAGCAGCCTGAAGGCAGATGAAGGTAGGATGTAGCCCGGGGAAGTTGCAGTGAGTCTGAGGTAGCAGCAGACCTGAGCCGTGGAATACAGGATCCCTAGGTTGACATGCGTCCTACCACTGCCCCCAAGGGAAGGGAGGGATAAGCCCCTCTGTTGCAAGAGGGGACAAGGTCTATTGAGCCCTGGGTGGGGCTGAAGGCCTGGGATAAGGTCACTACACTTGTTTGGCCGGGCTTTTCACTGCCATGGAAGGGGTGGGACTATCCGTGTCCTGGCTGGTGGGCTGAGCTGTGAGATGGGACAAACTGCAGGGCTGGAGGGGCCACCAACAGGGAGCCCAGATGTGAAGTGGCTACTGCATGTCGCTTGGCCACAAGGGAGTCCACTGCCGGTGAGTGACCCCTTCAGACCTGTCCTGAGGGACATTTCTTCCCCCCAAGTATGTGGTGGGCTCTGGGGTTACTTAACTTCACTGGTGAGGAGGGGAGGAAAGGAAGGTGTCTGCCACCAGCTCGAACACATCTCAGCTGCTTTTCTTGGCCCCCAGATAACTTAAAGGACTTCTTTTGATGTGTACAAACATGGGCCCTACTCATGTGAATAGCTCCAGTTTTGCAGAATCAAAATGTTCCCTGGGACAGAGCCCTCCTTGGGGACTAGAGCTTCTGATGTGACTTACAGGCTTTGGTTTAGAAATAAGGCCATAACAGCCATGTGAACCGCAGATTGTGCATGCACCCGCCTTGCCCTCAATAGTCCTTCCCTACTAGCCGGCATTTGGAATTAGCTTTAATTACCTTTTCCCATTCAAAGAATTAAGCTATTAAACCTGGTCTGTGGTTTTTACCTTCGATCTGCAGGCGGTCCCTTCTCCCAGCTGAGGAGGATTTGGCTCGGGTCTTATTTCCAAGTGGCACAGCGTGAGCTCTACTTCCTCATGTGCCCACAGTGCCCCATTTGCCAATTTGGGCCCAATTTTCTAAGTTGGGTTCCTAATATTAGCCACCAAATTGAGCATCAGATGCACCTAAGTGAGACTAAGTCAACACTAAGAGCTTGTCTACACTACTGCAGCCAATCAAATAATGCTGCTGCGTCAGCCATTGAGTATGTCCACACTCTGAGCTGGGATGAGGTTTGCTATTATGTCTCCCTTGGGTGCCAAAGCCGGATTGAGGTGTGAGGCTGTCTGGATTAGGGGTGATCACTTATAATGTTGTTGATATCAATATTGCAAAATTACAACAAATCTTGCAAAATATGCCATGTAAGGTAGCATTGGAAAAATTATGATTCAGCAAATATGATAAACTCTTCTGCATGTGTGTATCATCCTTGTATTGTAAGCTATGATGACGTGTGATATCGGGATCTAAAATTTGTGCTGGGCTACTGGATGACACCCCTAGCAGATAAGTCTCAGCACCAATTGACTGAGGGCCAGCCAAGGGCACTGAGCTATACAATAGCCCAAGGAGAGAAGCCGAGGCTACACCTATGAGTCATCAGGAGAGACATGCCTGTGAACAAGAAACCCCAAGTGCTTTTCCATGCAAATGTGCTGTGGGCTTGTGTTTGAAACAGGCCACATGGCAGAAACTATAACAGGCTGCTTCTCCATCTCCACCTGGCCTGCTTCTACCCTTGGATCAAGTACTCTACATCATAAGCTGTGAAAGAAGGGACTGAGACCTATCCTTGTACTAGATGTACACCAGAGGAACTACAAACCTGCAAACTCCACAGTTCTGCTAAGGATCTGATATGTGGACCTTGGAGTCAATTTTATGTATCTGATTGCTTTGGTCATTTAACATCTCTCTTCTCGTTTGTTTCTTTCCTATTGTAATACACCTTTAGTTTTAGATACTAAGGATGGGATGGCAGCGTGGGATTTGGGTAAAAGCCAAACTGACATTGATCTGGCAATGTGGTGACCCATTGGGGACCAGGTGAATATGTTGATAAAGGAAATGGAGGTTTTATATAACTTGTCTCTTTACATGACCTAGGTGCTGATTGGCAGCCAGAGACCGAAATGCAATAAAGGGGGCTGTGCAACTTCTTGGTTTAGCTTCTTGATAAGCAGAGTGGGGTAATCAGGAGCTCTGTCTGTGACGGGCTGGTGAATCTCTCACAGAGCTCTGTCTGTGCTGGGGGAATCTGCTCTGTTTTTGCAGCCTGCCCTGCCCTTGGCATTTTCAGGTGGGCTCCTGTAGGCATGGACGGGTCACGTGAGGTTTGGACTATGATCCCGACAGCTGTCACTTACATCTGTTAGAGCAGGTGGCTCCTTCGTTTGCTTCCTGGGTGTCCTGTCTGACCCCACCACACACCCTTCAGCCCCCCTCAGTATTCCCCTCTCTCCAGAAAACCACTAGCCCTAGTTCCCCCACCATCATGCCTCTCGGCCGTACCCCTCTAGTCCCGCTCTGCAGGTCGTCAGCTGGCACGGGGAACTGAGTAAAGGAAACTCACTGCTCAGGCTGGGACCCACTTACCATGAACTTCCAGTTCCGTTCCATTCCCCTTTAAGGTGTAGTTGCTGTTCCCCACCTTGCAGGTATAAACTCCAGCATCCCCAGTCTGCACACGGAGTATCCGGAAAAAAACAGACCCTGCTGTGAAGTTTTCAGACTGTTTGAAGTGCTTGTCTGAGCGGCTGAGTTTCTCATTCCCTCTGTACCATGTAATAAAAGGTATTTCATATTCCTCCATGGGAGGGAACCTGCACTCCATAATGGGCTCTGCCCCCACAGCTGCAGAGATACAGGGTGGGGACTGATACACACGCAGGGCAGCAGCGTCTGCAGAGCCTAGAAGAGGAAGAGAAAATAGCCGTTTAAAAATAATGCCCTGAAACCTTTTCTCTTCCATTTCCTCAGAGGTTTTTCTAAATCTGATTCTATCAATGAGCTGAGGAGCTGGAAACCGTAGCTGGGGCAGGAATGGGTGTGGCACAAGGTAGCATGTAGCTGTCCTCAGAATGGAATGACTTTGTCCTGGTGCAGTGGTGGGGAGTGACAGAGACAGAGGAAGTCAGAGCAGTGGCTCTCAGCCTTTCCGGACGATTGTACTCCTTTCAGGGGCCTGAGTTGTCTTAAGTTTCACCTCACTTAAAAATCAGACCTAAAAATACAGCTGGGTCAGAGCGCACTCCTCCTGAGGAATGGCTGACCTCCTCATTTCACCATATCATTATAGAATACATCAACTGGGATGTAAATATTGTGCTCACATTTCAGTGTAGTCAATAGAGCAGTATGAACAAGCCAATGTCTGTATGATATTTGAGTTTGTAACGACTTTACTAGTGCTTTTTATGCAGGCTGTTGTAAAACTAGGCAAATACCTAGATGAGATGCTGCACCCCTGGAAGCGCTCTGCGTACCTCCAGGGGTAAGAAAACCGATGCTTGAGAACCACTGAGTTAGAGATTTCTATCCAAACTGTGTTTTTTTTTAATACCATGTCAGGCAGTTCACAGCCCCTTCGTGAGGTGATGCCTGATTTGGACAGACGGGAAGGGAAGAAAAAAACAGGCCACATAAAATTCAGCACAAGACGCAACTCCATGAGTGCAGTGCCGTGGAGGAGAGTTTAGAGGTAGTGTCAGGAAATTGATTCCTGCAGCAGCAGCAGCTGAGTGCCCACATTTGCACAGTCTGTGGCATTGAGATTGCTCAATGGCTAGTGTTAACTTCAAAACTTTAAAATCTCACTCCTGGTTCATGCTGAGATCAAAGGCCAGATTCTCTCCTCCTTTGCACTGTCCAGGAGGGTGGGGGGAGTCCTTCCACGGCAGGGTTTACACACATGGCTGGAGTGGGGAAGTTTGCACTGCTGTCCCCTGCTCTGGGGATAAATAGAAGACTCGAGCAGTTGTCAGACCTATAGGAACCCCCCAGTAATGGGGCTGGGATCGCTAAACCAAAGCACTGATAAGGAGAATGGTGCAGTCCTCTTACCTGTCCAAAGGCAAAGAAGTCCTAACAGGAGGGATGTTCTCTGCAAGTCTGATGCTTTGCTCATCCTGGCTGGGTGCTGACTCCACAGCAGGTTCTCTGTTGAAGGAAGGCTCTGGGGGAGCTTTCAGTTTTACAGTCCCGAACTCTCAGTTCTCTTCACCGGTTCCTTTTGCTGCGGCCGGGGATTTAGAGAACCAGACACGTATTGTATGGTGATTATTTTTCCTCCTCTTGCTCCGCTCTGGCTCGTGATGTCCTTAATAAAACAGAGCTACTTGAAAGGCTGTGGCTTGTTCTGGTGCGTGTCTCACTCTGTCTTTCTGCCATGAAGGGGCAAGGTGACCGTTCTCCACGTTCATCTAGCAGCAAGTGTGTATTTTTATATATAGCCTCCAAAGCCAATGTCAACCAAAATAGCACGAGGGCTGTTAGACTCTCTAGGCGTGAGAATCTTCATAAGGTGAAACAAAAATTAACGGAGGAAGAGAACCTCGGTGAGCTCTGCTAAGAAGAGGCAGCAGAGGAGAGGTAGCTTGGGTTTGCAATTAAGACGTTGGGCTGTGACCTAGCAGATCTGAGCTCTAGCACCGTGGAGCCCTGAATGACCATTCCCAGCATGCAGTGCTCCATTTTCATCTCACCAGAACTTGGATGAAGATGCAATGTTCTATGCTGGGAGCAGAAATCCCCCTGTTATGAGAGGAGCAATTAACTCTGCTCTCTGTGGTGGTATAACTCTGCAGAAACACTCCTGAAGTAGAAGGCCACATGCCATGTTTACCGCCTTGTGAGTGAAGGATTAATGTGTTCACAAATGTAACGTGTGTCCTGTTTGAGGCTCACCATGAGACATGCTGACATCTCCTATAATGCACGTGACCGCTGCAGTGTTAGGGTCCATGCCTGGAATCTCTGCTGGCCCGTGCTGCTTCCTTTCATTAGAACTTCATCCTTGAGGGGACCCTTGACTGAGCAGAGGGTGGCAGATGATCCGTTTAGAGCCACATTGGAATTTTCTGAGGGTGCTTCTTTGGGTCTGGCTACACGGCCCACTAAGCCAGGACTCTCACTCAGGCTTACGCCCAAACTCTGCTTCCATCCACACTGAAATTAGTCTGACTTGGGTCAGGAACTGCTCTGTACTTGGGCCTGAAGACCCTGCTTAGGAGGTGGGTCAGAGCCCGAGTCCCACTATGACACAGATCAAAGCCCGGCATTTCACAAAGTGGACAGCAAATTACCAGACTGAAGTCTGGAGAGTCTGTCAGTGCTATGCCACACTGCCCTGGAGCTGTGTTTCCCAGCCCTTCAGTTCCAAGACCTGAGAGCATAGGCCAGGTCCTCAGCTAGTGTGAACTGAAGTGTCTCCATGGAGGCCGTGAAATGGTGCCAATTTACATCTCCTGTGGATTTGCCCCAAATCCTTTGTTTCAATTTACTTCTGTTTTCTCACGCACTCAAGTCTCTGTTGCCTTGTGGCAGATAATAAAGGAGTTTCTGATCCTCTGCTGTGTTTTACCAGCTTTCTGCCTGTGAGACTCTGTAGAGTTACCTAGGGTTGGGCTTGGTGTAACGGGAGAATTAGGTGCTTAGGAACAGACCCTCAGCAGGTGTAAATTGTCAGAGTTTTACTGACTTCAGTGGCCTTTGCTGATTCACACCAGCAGCTGACCTGGCCCTTTGTCCTTAGAGTCATTATATCTTTGGCAGCTGAAGCCAATATCTCACAGGCGTGACCCCTGCTTGGGTGAAAACGGTTCTGCATGAAAACATGTTGAATAAAGCCCAGCTACCAGGTGGGTTGCAATCTGATGACAGACTCAGAAGGGGAGGGCTGGATGTAATAGTGAGCTAACTCTGATGCTTTAAACATGGTCATGGGTGAGAGGCGGAGGAGGAAGAAATGCCTTTGTTTCCGTATAAGGGAGTGCTATGCAGACGTGGAAGGAGAACACTCTGGTTATCATGAGCACTTGTGAGCTGGTGGTTTGTGGTGCAGCTCAGCTGATGCTGGGGGTTTACAGAAAGAGCTCTCCACCTCGCTGGGGCTGGAGAGCAGAGTGCAAAGACTGCAAATGGCTAGATAGGCATGCAGAGACATGCAGCGTGCTGTGAGCCATGCTATATCCCTTGGGAAAGGCACAGCTTCATTCCAATACACCAGCCCAGCTGCCAGGAGAGACCCTGGAGTTACTGGATATTGAGCTTTGCCTTGAGGTGGGGTATTAACTTTAGTAACCCTGACCCAGGTCACGTGAATGGGACTCCCTCCCCCATCACTCCTGTGTCTTGCACTGTAATTACAACAGCGTTGACTTGGAGGAAGGAGGTGTTGAGCTGGGTGACCAAAGAGCAAGTGTAAAAAATCTGGACATGCAGTGGGGATCAATAGACACCTATATAAGACAAAGCCCCAAATATTGGCATTGTCCCTAAGAAATCAGGACATCTGGTCACCCTACATAGAGCTAATGGATGGTGGAGAGATACATTATTGGGAAAGAAACAATAGAAGCTGACACAGATCGGTGCCAAGCAAGGGATATGGGAGTTGCACTGGACACACGTTAGAGAATACGGTGGACCAAAGCATCCTATATGGACATCTCAGAAATCCAGTGTAGCTCCGGCTCCCTTCTCTTTTTAATGACTGTGAGTCTAGGTCTGAGAACGACCTCCTAATCTGGCAGCAGCCCCTGGGCTTTCATGCAGTGGACCTGACGTCACTGAGTGCTGCAGTCATTGGATGATCTGCGGTTTAACACATTGAGGCACAGTCTGCCCTAGAAAAGGTTTGCCCGTATAACTAGGCAGGTCTAGCTGTGGGAGGGTTTCTTAGTATTGGAGAACGTGTCAAAGAAGGGGGCACACGGGTTTCTGCTGATTGCTTCAAGTGCAGGCAAGGCACAGCGCAGGAAAACTGCCTATAGAGCCATCCAAGTCCTACCCACATCCCACAATGGCTGATATTAACTAGCCATCATCCACGTTTGCTTGTGAACGCTCAAGCCCTGGGATGTCCTGTGATAGTAACACCATGATACATGTCTGCCTCCTTCTCACCGCACACAGTCATTGTAGCTACCTTTTGGTTTTTTTGGGGGGGGAAAGGGTGTGTGGCTTCCCCAACATGTACCACACACTAACCTAACCAAGCACTTCTCTATCCTCCCACCAACCCTACCTTTCTGAACCCAAGGGATCTCGGATACATAACCTGCCAGGCCAGCTGTGCAAGTGTTTGCGTTCGTAGGCCTTAAAATGTTTGCTGTTGAGAGCCTGGGACATGGTTATCCAGGAGAGGAAAAGGACCAGTAGCGGGCAGCGCATGTGCTACAGGGAGAAGCCACTGAGGAGGCTGGGTTGGGCGCTTGTTTGGTGTGTATGGAAGGGTTCAGCATCTCCAAACAAGGTTGGGTTGGGGCCATGTCTGGAGGATCAGGGAGGTCAATTGCATGGTAACGCATGGTGTTAACAGGTGGGGGACTGAGGTACAGAGTGTAATGATTTGCCCATGATTAAGTGGTTTAGCTGATGTGGACAGTATAGAAGACTTCTGCATTGTTGTAATGAACTATCATGGGACTCAGTGTACCTGCTTAGGCTTGTGCGGCTGTTCTGTGATCTCAGTTATCTTCTTTCCAAAGACACTTGTTGGGAGTGAGGAATGAGCTAGTGTGAGTGTGTGTGATGTGTTTGGCTAGTATGTGTGTGTGCGTGTTTGTCTGCATGCGATCATGGAAGACTAGGGTTGGAAGAAACCTCAGGAGGCTATCTGGTCCAAACCCCATGTCTGGGTTCGGTGAGGAGACAATCAAAACTCTTTCAGATTTGAACAGGCGATGTCTGTAGGTCTATGTGCGCAATACAATGGATATGCTAAAGAAGGTAACCAAACCCACCTAACTGGGCAGGGAAACTTTCTTGGTAATTGAGTAACCGATCACTACGTGGAGGAGTTTGATCACATGACTAAGGGCCCTGGAAGTTTTAAAAGGCAGCATCTATCCAGCAGCCGTTTTAGAGCGAGTGGAAGGACTCTGATGGTTGGTTTCAGAAGAAGAAACTCCATAATTCTCAGGATCGGGATCCTGGACATGCTAGAGGACTCTGACCCCATCCTAAAGAGTGCACTGGAAACGGAGGCAGGGAGTGGTGAACAGATGTGTCATTGTTCTGTCTAGATCTGTCTATTTCTAGCACTGTCTGCAGTAGGCAATGGCTGGTGTGGGTACCCTCTTGCGAAGTCTCTGTGTGTTCAGCTAGCATGGGGCTTTGGAGAGGTGAAGTGTAAACAGAGGGCATAGAAGGCTGGAGCTCTGGGAAAGGGTGTACTTAAAGTAAAGGAGAGTGTGGGGCAGCCAGCACCCAGTTTCCGGGTCTGTGCAGTTGTACTGTGGGGTCTCAGGTTTCAGAAGGGGGTGCTAAGCAGAGGAACTGCCCCCTAAGAATGGGCCTAGAAGCCCAGATCCAGATCCTGTACTCAGCTAAGCTTAAGAACACTTGGTCCAGTGTGATGGAGCCCAAACCCCGCAGCCTGGTGAGCGTCCAGCAGGTGGAGCATGACCAGGGCTGTGACAGCTGGGAATAGAACCCTGAAGTCCTGACTCCCGCTTCCTGCTCTAACCACTACTCTACACTGTCTCATACTGCTTTCTGCGCCTGCATCTTCCGAGTTAGGGGCTTTTTAGGTCCCCACATTCTACAGCATAACACAGATCACTTGTACCTCCTTAGCAAATTAGTTTTAGAGTCAGTCTCTTCTTTCTTAGACTCTTGTCCATAAAACAAGGCCAATTAGTTCATTCTGAAGCAGCCTCTGTGATTTATTCATCAAGCAAGATATTTAGTGTGGAAGCTAGTTACTCTAGCAACCTGAATACGTTTTGCTAGTATACGTTTTGAACACTTCCCTGAAGACAAACGAGATCTGATCACAGGTGCTACTCCTGATGTACACTGTGGGGACTGAAAGGAGAATCGGGGACACTATGTTAAAGATAAAAATAAGTAGCCCAGAGACAGTTGGGGTTGACTAATAGCACCTTCCCCAGCTCCTGTGCTCATAGTTGCAGGCGTGGTAGGGTGGGCGAAGAGTCACTTCACTTGTATCTAACTGAGAACGGCAAGTTTGGCACCTAGTGTCTGTTGTTTGGTCAGGTTCATTGTACATTAGTCTTTATAGTTGTGTAATTAAGTCGTGGTGTGTATTCGTGCAGCGTCTTGAAAATGGGAAGTGCTACATAACTGCTACGTTGTTTTGTTGTGGAATGGACGGTTGTTCTAACGAGCTGGTCACTGCGCATTTGCACCATTGCCCTCTGCTGGATGGATTCTGAACTGCTCAGCTGTGTATCACAGACCCTGTATTGCTGACAGTTAGTGGAGAGTTTCCTTTAGTTCTTGTGGGGTGTGCCTGTGCTTTTGGAGAAGGGAGAACTGTGCTCTTCTGTTCTGACCTAAGAGGACATTTGGAGGAGATGTAATTAGTAGCAAAACAATACCCAAGATGTTCGTGCATGGCCATTGTGGTGTTATATTATTTATCACAAATGAGTCATCTTATTAATCAAATAGTTACTCTTTTAATGCATACACTTGGCTGTCTTGTTTACAATGCAACATATGGTGGCAGGTCCTCTTCCAGCCAGAACTAGATATATTATTATATCATATTATCTGTGTACATGGTCTCTGGATTCCACAGCGCTGAGCAGAAGAGAAATACAGGTGCACATGTAGGGCTAGGTATTTTGCCACTGGTGTTTGTTTGTGATATCCTTGGGTTTTCTTTTATCCTCTGTTTCCAGCTTCTTAGGGAACCACCTGACCTGCTGGAAGGATCAGGAGTCAGGGGGTGTAACTCCTGGCAGTAGAAACGAAAGCTACAATGGGATATGTGGTGTGGCAGAGGAGCCTGAAGAGAGAATGGCAAGCAGGAAGGTGAAGGACGATGGTGAGGAGAGGTGGTGTGTTGCGTGGGTCCAGCCGGTTTGGTTTTAGTGGTGAAAGAGGCAAGAGTTATGATAGAGGTAATGAAACAGAAGGAACATGGGACATGGATGACAGGGTTTCTGGGCTGCTCTCAAAGCCAAGGAGAATGTTCCTGTGTGGGGAAAGTTTATCTCCAAGTTCAACAACCACCAAGATGACCCAGGTCTCAGAAATAACCTTCACTTGTTACTAGACTGATCCTGCAGAAGAGGAAATGAATTACAGTGAAACATGCCCTCCACAGTACAAGAGAGGTGTCCTCTTTCGTTTTGGCAGGGGAAAGACGCAAGGGTATCATTATACCCCCACCAGGACTGGAGCAGTCACATTCAGTTGGCCAAAGCGTCATTGAAGTCTATGGCGAGACTCCCACTGACTCCAATGGAAACTGGATTTAGCCCAGTCTCAGTACTATAACTGCATCGAATTAAATTAGAGGAGTTAAATGAACCCATTCATCCACAGGAGCATCTACTGATGGAGCAAAGGGATTTGATAGCAAGTGCCCTCTCCGATATTTTCCCAGCTCAATACGGGGTAAGGACAGTGTTAATTTTAGCCTGGCTGGGTGACAGAGAAACAATTCAGGTGTTTTCCTCATCCTGATCCTTCCAGCGGGTCGGGTGATTTCAAGCCTCCGTCACGTCCTGGAAAACAAAGGAAGTCAACAATAACATGAACCCTTGTCTGGACCAGGGGAAGCCCTCAGCGATTACTGTCCATTGTGCCCAACTCCTCTCGACAGGCCAGATCCTCAGCTGCTGTCAATCTACGTCTCTCCACTGACGTTACCAGCTGAGGACCTTGCTCTGCACTCTTGAAGGGGCTCTGAGTCCTTCGCTGAAGGACATGAGTCAACGCCCCAGCCTTGTTCTTAATTAGTGCTCTCAGTGAACTCCAGCTCCCACACAAGCTGCTTTATTAGCATTTCCTAAGAGTCCAATCCATTCTTATGACAGTGCTGGATCAGCTTCTCAGGCAGCCAGATGCTGCCTTACCCATGTGCCCTGGATTCCTAGTCTCCATCCAGTTCCTATTGAGGAGGAGGGGAGGAAAAGGCGGTGCTGCTAGCTGGAGGTTTGCCTCTCGCTGGGCATTGCTCCCCTTAGAGGATTAGTGTTACAGAACCTAGCAATGCCTTTGGAGATTAGAACACCCTGTCCTTGGATGCTCTTCACCCAAGAAATTCAAAGATCTTTGCAGAAGTGAGTCTCGCAAGCCCTTGGAGAGGTAGGAGAATCTTATCCACGTTTTGCTCACGGGAAATGGAGGCAAAGCGTTGAAGTGAATTGCCCAGTCACCAAGCCAATTGGTGGCAGAACCAGGAACGGAATTCAGGAGTCCTGACTAATAGTCTTCTGCTGTCGCTACTAGCCATGTTTCTTTGACTTCAATCCTCATGAGTTTTCCTTCACTCCCTTGTGTCAAGGACGGTGATGGACAAAGCAGCTTTAACTCCATTAGAACGAAGCAGTCTGCAGCCAGTAATAGGTGCTATTTGGATTGATTTTTACATCAGTTTCCAATTTATTGAACTCGGGATCCATTACAGCTATGACTGTTTCCCTGTGGAAAAGACTTTCCAACATGCACCTGGCTATGTGGGATCCTACCATACAATGGCAAGAGGCACACGTTGCATGGCTTTATCTATACATGAGAAAAGGCTGGTCCGATGTACTGTACTGACAGACAACTTACCATGATGACCACAAGCACTAGTGTTGAGAAGAGCAGCCCTCCGATGAGATTTCCGGCTAACAGTATACCACTGCACACTGCTGGGATGACGAGGAGGTGCAAAAGATGGAAAGAACTTGTTAGTTAATCTCTGATTGTTGGGAAAATGCACAAAAACCTAGAATTTATTGAGCAAATTATTCAAGCAACCAATCCCTGTGTCTTCATGTGACCACGTCTCACAACCTGATTCAGATGCCAGTGGATGGAAATAAAGTCAGCTGTTTCTCCCCCTCCCCATTTGTTTCTGGATCAAAAGCTTGAGAGTTCAAATGCCCCCTTAAACTGGGGATCATCCTTTTATTCTTAAACCCTAGCCTTAGTTTTCACCTTTTCTTTTAGTTGTCCACGTGAAAGTTAAAGGTCCTTTGGAATTTTTAGAGAAATGTAGGGAGTTAGTGGGTTGGGGCTTTACTAAATGTAGATTAGGTGCCACATTTTCATGTAGTTCAGTCACTGCACTACAGAGCCTCATTCCAGGGATATGGACAAGACCTAAGAACACAGAAGTCACAGACAGGCTCCGCGGAGATGACTGTCC
The DNA here is from genome assembly GCA_007922155.1 of Mesoclemmys tuberculata. Taxonomy (NCBI): domain Eukaryota; kingdom Metazoa; phylum Chordata; order Testudines; family Chelidae; genus Mesoclemmys; species Mesoclemmys tuberculata. Next base: position 57,681 of record ML675628.1, on the reverse strand, counting down.
TGGAGACAAAAGTCTCGGCTGGGATAGCTCAGCACCGGGGTGACAATTGTGAAACAGCACGAGAAAGAAGTCAGAACAGAAGTGTGCTAGCCACACTAGAAAATGTAAAACCAAAGGCATCTCCTAAGATATGAAAGTGTTCTATAGAACAAGTTCATCCATCCATCCTTGTGGGATCTGAATGACTAATACTAGAGCAAATACTAATGAAGAGTGAATTTTAAGAGCTGATGACATATATTTCACTCTCTTGGAGGCACATTTTCAGGTTTCTGGAGGTGGAGAAGCTCTGGGTTCAAAGGCTGGAGGGAGGAATGGATTTCACGGTTCAGAATCTCAGCTGCTATAAATTGAGGTAGATATACTGACATAAATGAAACGATATCAGTTTACACCAGCTGTAGAGCTGAACCTGTGTTTAACTGTGTTCAGTAAAGGATGTTAATTGTTCCATACAATCAATTCAGCTCATTTTTAAGTAGGTTGTCAGAGCCTGATGTACAGATAATGTAGATGTGCAACTACACCTGAAAAACATGCATGTAACTGTCTCTGTGTAGAGTTATTACAAGTGCACATGCAAAATGGATAATTGGGATCAAGATCAAATTAGGCACCTAATACGGCTGAAAAACTGAAGCTCAGTTGTGTCCTACTTTTGTTTCAAATTTTCTATAACTGATCATATATATGAAATATGTTAGGCCCCCCACCCTTGCAGCACGGATTACCTTCCTCTTCATGGGGCACAGCAACAGGAACACATGCTTCTGCTGCAGTTTGATTCTCAGGTTTCTGACCTGAACCTAGAACATAAATCAAGAACAAACAAACCTCACTTGGCTGCATGCTGGGATTTCACAGGGATCTTTGTGTTCTGTGCAGCAGTCGCAAATGGGCAGGAAGCAGCCCAAGGAACCAGAGCCTTTAGTGGGAAGGGAGCTGCGCGTGGAAGCAGGCTGAAGGCAGATGAAGGTAGGAGGCAGCCCGGGGAAGTTGCAGTGAGTCTGAGGTAGCAGCAGACCTGAGCCGTGTAATACAGGGTCCCCAGGCTGACATGCGTCCTACCACTGCCCCCAAGGAAAGGGATGGATAAGCCCCTCTGTTGCAAGAGGGGACAAGGACTATTGAGCCCTGGGTGGGCTGAAGGCCTGGGAGAAGGTCACTACACTTGTTTGGCCGGGCTTCTCACTGCCATGGAAGTGGTGGGACTCTCCGTGTCCTGGCTGGTGGGCTGAGCTGTGAGATGGGACAAACAACTGCAGGGGCCATCAACAGGGAGCCCAGATGTGAAGAGGCTGCTGCACATCGCTTGGCCACAAGGGAGTCCACTGCCAGTGAGTGACCCCTTCAGACTTGTCCCAAGGGATGTTTCTTCCTCACCTCAACAGCGTGTGTTGGGCTCTGGGGTTACTGAATGTCAGCTGCTTTTCTTGGCCCTTAGGTGACTTAAAGGGCTTCTTTTGACATGTTCAAGCTTGGGGCCCATACTCACATGAATAGCCCCAGTTTTGCAGAATCAGAACATTGCCCGGGACAGAGCCCTCCATGGGGATGACAGCTTCTGATGTGACTTATGAGCTCTGGCTTAGAAATAAGGCCATAACAGCCATGTGAACAGCAGATTGCACATGTACCCGCCTTGCCCTCAATAGCCCTTCGCCGCTAGTCAGCATTTGGAATTAGCTTTAATTATGTTTTCCATTGAAGGAATTAAGCTATTAAGCCTGGTCTGTGGTTTTTACCTTTGATCTGCAGACTGGTCCCTTCTCCCAGCTGAGGAGGATTTGGCTTGGGTCTTATTTCCAACTGACACAGTGTGAGCCCTACTCCCTCATGGCCCCCAGCACCCGTATTTGCCAATTTGGGCCCAATTCTCTAATTTGGGTGTTTAATATTAGGCACCAAATTGAGCATCAGATGCACCTGAGTGAGCCTAAATCAACACTGAGCTTGTCTACACTACTGCAGTCAATCAGTTGTGCTTCAAGTAATGCTGGTGTGTCAGCCATTGAGCATGTCCACACTCTGAGCTAGGATGAGGTTTGCTATTATCTCTCCACTTGGGTGCTAAAGACGGATTGAGGTATGAGGCTGTCTGGATTAGGAGTGACTATTTATAATGTTATTGGTATCAATACTGTAAAATTACAACAAATCTTATAAAATATGCCATGTCAGGTAGCACTGGAAAAATTATGATTCAGTGAATGTGAGAAGCTCTTCTGTATGTGTGTATCATCCTTGTATTGAAAGCTATGACTGTGTGCGATATTTCTGGATCTAAAGCTTGTGCTGGGCTACTGGGTGACACCCCCAACAGATAAGTCTCGGCACCAATTGAGGGCCAGTCAAGGTCACTGAGCTTGACTAAAAATCAGGGTAAAATCCAAACTCACATTGATCTGGCAATGTGGCTGACCCACTGGGGACCAGGAAAATATTTTGATAATGTATTAAAAACTCGATTCACAATTTTATACAATAGCTCAAGGAGAGAAGCCGAGGCTACACCCATGAGTCATCAGGGGAGACATGCCTGTGAACAAGTGCTTTTCTGTGCACATGTGCTGTGGGTTTGTGTTTGAAATAGGCCGTATGGCAGAAACTGTAACAGGCTGCTTCTCTGTCTTCTTCATTGCTGCTTCCTACCTCCCCCTGGATCAACAACTCTACATCAGAAGCTCTGAAACAAGGGCCTGAGACCTATTCAGATACTGGATGTACACCAGAGGAATGCCATCTGTTATTAACGAATCTGTTATATGTGGACTTTGGAGTCATTTGTATGTATCTGATTGCTTTGAGCATTTAACATCTGTCAGAACAGGTGGCTTATTAGTTTGACAGCGAGGTGTCCTGTCTGATTGCCACCACACACCCTTCACTCCCTCCCTCAATATTTCCCTCTCCAAAAACCCCCCAGCCACAGTTCTCCCACCATCATGCCTCTCTGCCGAACCTTCTACTCCGGCTCCGCAGGTCATCAGCTGCCAAGGAGGCTTGAGTAAAGGAAACTCACTGCTCAGGCTGGGACCCACTTACCATGAACTTCCAGTTCCGTTCCATTCCCCTTTAAGGTGTAGTTGCTGTTCCCCACCTCGCAGGTATAAACTCCAGCATCTTCAGTCTGCACATGGGGTATCTGGAAAGAACCAGACCCTGTTGAGAAGTTTTCAGACTGTTTGAAGCGCTTGTCTGAGCGGTAGAGTTTCCCATTCCCTCTGTACCATGAAATAAAAGGTATTTCATATTCCTCCATGGGAGGGAACCTACACTCCATAATGGTCTCTGCCCCCACAGCCGCAGAGATACAGGGTGGGGACTGATACACATGCTGGGCAGCAGCGTCTTCAGCGCCTAGAAGAGGAAGAGAAAATAGCCATTTAAAAATAATGCCCTGAAACCTTTTCTCTTCCATTTCCTCAGAGGTTTTTCTAAATCTGATTCTATCAATGAGCTGAGGAGCTGGAAACCTTAGTTGGGGCGGGAATGGGTGTGACACAAGGTAGCATGTAGCTGTTCTCAGAGTGGATTTACTTTGTCCTGGTGCAGTGGTGGGGGGAATGATAGAGACAGAGGAAGTCAGAGCAGTGGCTCTCAGCCTTTCTGGACGATTGTACTCCTTTCAGGAGCCTGAGTTGTTTTAAGTTTCACCTCATGTAAAAACTGCTTGTTTACAAAATCAGACCTAAAAATACAGTCGGGTCACAGCACACTGCTCCCGAAGAAGGGCTGACATTCTCATTTTACCATATAACTATAAAAGAAATCAATTGGAATATAAATATTGTGCTCACATTTCAGTGTGCAGTCAATAGAACAGCATAAACAAGTCATTGTCTGTCTGAAATCTGAGTTTGTACCAACTTTGCTAGTGCTTTCTATGCAGGCTGTTGAAAAACTAGGCAAATATCTAGATGAGATGCTGTACACCCTGTGTACCTCCAGGGGTAAAAGTACCCATGACTGATAACCACTGAGTTAGAGATTTCTATCCCAGCTGTCGTTTTTTAATATCCTTTCTAGTCAGGCAGCTCACAGCTCCTTCGGGAGGTGATGCCTGATTTGGACAGAAGGGAGGGGAAGGAAAACTGAGGCCACACAAATTTCAAGGCAAGAGGCAACTCCATGAGCGCAGTGCTGTGGAGGAGAGTTTAGAGGTAGTGAACCTGATTCCTGCAGAAGCAGCCGCGTGTCTATATATGCACCGTCCGTGGCACTGAGGTTGCTCAATTGCTAGTGTTAACTCCAATACTTTAAAATATCACCCCCGTGTCCATGCTGAGATCGAAGGCCAGGTTCTCTCCTCCTTTGCACTGCCCAGGGCCGTCCACAACTGAGGGATGGGAAGGGAGGATGCTGAGAGCTAAAGGTTGCAGAGGAACATGGACGTTTTGGGGAGAAGAGGCTGAACTATCTTGGCATTGCTGGGGACGTGGAGTGAGGGAGAGACTCCCTCCATGGCAGGGTTTACACACATGGCTGGAGTGGCAAAGTTTGCACTGCTGAACCCTGCTCTGGGGATAAATAGAAGACTCGAGCAGTTGTCAGACCCATAGCAACCCCTCGATAATGGGGCTGGGATCGCTAAACCAAAGCACTCATGAGGAGAATGGTGCAGTCGTCTTACCTGTCCAAAGGCAAAGAAGTCCTAACAGGAGGGATGTTCTCTGCAAGGCTGACACTTTGTTCATCCTGGCTGGGTGCTGTCTTTGCAGCAGATTCTCTGTTGAAGGAAGGTTCTGGGGGAGTTTTCAGTTTTACAGTCCCAAACACTTAGTTCTCTTCACCGCTGTCTTTTGCTGCAGCCAGGAATTTAGAGAACCAGATGCGTATTGTATGGTGATTATTTTTCCTCCTCTTGCTCCGCTCTGGCTTGTGATGTCCTTAATAAAACAGAGCTACTTGAAAGGCTGTGGCTTGTTCTGGTGCATCTCTCACTCTGTCTTTCTGCCATGAAGGGGCAAGGTGACCGTTCTCCACGTTCATCTAGCAGCGAGTGTGTATTTTTATATATAGCCTCCAAACCAATCTCAATCAAAATAGCACGAGGGCTGTTAGACTCTCTAGGCGTGAGAATCTTCATAAGGTGAGGCAAGACTTAACGGAGGAAGAGAACCTCGGTGAGCTCTGCTAAGAAGAGGCAGCAGAGGAGAGGTAGTTTGGGTTTGCGGTTAAGACGTTGGGCTGTGACCTAGCAGATCTGGGCTCTAGCATCGTGGAGCCCTGAATGACCATTCCCAGCATGCAGTGCTCCATTTTCATCTCACCGGAACTTGGATGAAGATGGAACGTTGCATGCTGGGAGCAGAAACCCTGGAGGCCCCTGATATGAGAGGAGCAAAGAAGTCTGCTCTTGGTGGTGACATAACGCTTGAGAAATTCTCCTGAAGCAGAAGGCCACATGCCACATGTACCCCCTTGTCAGTGGAATCTCTGCTGGCCCGTGCTGCTTCCTTTCATTATTACTTCATCTTTGAGGCACCCTTAACTGACCAGGGGTGCCAGATGATTCGTTTAGAGCTGCATTGGAATTTTCTGAGGGGTTTGCTATGGATCTGGCTACACGGCCCACTAAGCCAGGACTCTCACTCAGGCTTATGCCCAAACTCTGCTTCCATCCACACTGAAATTAGTATGACTTGGGTCAGGAACTGCTCTGTACTTGGGCCTGAAGACCCTGCTTAGGAGGTAGGTCAGAGCCAAGTCCCACTATGATGCGGGTCAAAGCCTGGCATTTCACAAAGTGGACAGCAGGTTACCAGACTGCAATCTGGAGAGTCTGCCAATGCTATGCCACACTGCCCTGGAGCTGTGTTTCCCAGCCCTTCAGTTCCAAAACCTGAGACCATAGGCCAGGTCCTCAGCTAGTGTGAACTGAAGTGTCTCCATGGAGGCCGCGAAATGGTGCCAATTTACAGGTATTGAGGATTTGGTACCAAATCATTTGTCTTCATTCCCTTCTGTTTTCTCAGACTCTCTTACCTTGTGGCAGATAATAATGTAAGTCCTGATCCTCTGCTGTGTTTTACCAGATTTATGCCTGTGAGACTCTGTAGAGTTATCCGCGGTTGGGCTTGGTGTAACAGGGGAGAATTAGGTGCTTAGGAACAGACCCTCAGCATGTGTAAATTGTCAGAGTTTTACTGACTTCAGTGGCCTTTGCTGATTCACACCAGCAGCTGACCCGGCCCTTTGTCGTTAGAGTCATTATATCTTTGGCAGCTGAAGCCAATATCTCACAAGCGTGACCCCTGCTTGGGTGAAAACAGTTCTGCATGAGGTTTGAATAAAGCCAAGAGACTCCGAAGCGAGGGCTGGACGTAATGGTGATCTGACTCTGATGCTTTAAACATGGACATGGGTGAGAGGCGGAGGAGGAAGAAATACCTTTGTTTCTGTATAAGGGAGTGCTATGCAGACGTGGAAGGAGAACACTCTGGTTATCATGAGCACTTGTGAGCTGGTGGTTTGTGGTGCAACTTAGACGATGCTGGGGGTTTACAGAAAGAGCTCTCCACGTTGCTGGGGCTGCAGAGCGCAAAGTGCAAAGACTGCAAATGGATAGATAGGCATGCAGAAACATGCAGCGTGCTGTGAGCCATGCAACATCCCATGGGAAAGGCACAGCTTCATTCCAATACACCAGCCCTGCTGCCAGGAGAGACCCTGGAGTTACTGGCTATTGAGCTTTGCCATGAGGTGGGGTATTAATTTTTGTAACACTGACCCAGGTCAGGTGAATGGGGCTCCCTCCCCTTAGCACTCCTGTGTCTTGCACTGTAATTACAACAGCGTTGACTTGGAGAAAGGGGTGTTGAGCTAGGGCGACCAGAGAGCAAGTGTCAAAAATCTGGACAGCAAGTGTGGAGCAATAGGTGCCTATATAAGACAAAGCCCCAAATATTGGGATTGTCCCTATGGAATCGGGACATTGGGTCACCCTACATAGAGCTAATGGCTGGTGGAGAGATACTCCAGGTGGAAAGAAACAATGGAAGCTGGCACAGATTGGGGGCCAAGCAAGGGATATGGGAGATGCGTTGGATACATGTTGGATAATACGATGGACCAGTGCGTCCTATATGGACATCTCAGAAATCCAGTGTAGCTCTGGCTCCCTTCTCTTTTTAATGACTGTGAGTCTAGGTCTGAGAACGACCTCCTAATCTGGCAGCAGCCGCTAGTCTGTCGTGCAGTGGACCTGACGTCACTGAATGCTGCAATCACTGGATGATCTGTGGTTTACCACACTGAGGCACAGTCTGCCCTAGAAAAGGTTTGCCCATGTAACTAGACATGTCTAGCTGTGGGGGGGTTTCTTAGTATTGGGGAATGTGTCAAAGAAGGGGGCAGATGGGTTTCCGCTGATTGCTTCAAGTGTAGGCAAGGCACAGTGTGGGAAAGCTGCCCATAGAGCCATCCAAGTCCTACCCACATCCCACAATGGTTGATATTAACTAAACATCATCCGTGTTTGCTTGTGAACGCTCAAGCCCTGGGATGTCCTGTAATAGTAACACCACGATACATGTCTGCCTCCTTCTCACCGCACACAGTGGTTGTAGCTACCTTTTGTTAGTTTTGGGGGAGAAAGGGTGTGTGGCTTCCCCAACATGTAACACACACTCACCTAACCAAGCACTTCTCTATCCTCCCACCAACCCTT
>ML675628.1:0-35009 GCA_007922155.1 Mesoclemmys tuberculata | reverse complement strand
GGGCAACAAAACTGATTAGGGGGCTGGAGCACAAGAATTATGAGGAGAGGCTGAGGGAACTAGGCCTGTTTAGTCTGCAGAAGAGAAGAATGAGGGGGGATTTGATAGCAGCCTTTAACTACCTGAAAGGGGGTTCCAGGGAGGATGGAGCTAGGCTGTTCTCAGTGGTGGCAGATGACAGAACAAGGAGCAATGGTCTCAAGATGCAGTGGGGGAGGTCTAGGTTGGATATTAGGAAAAAAATTTTCACTAGGAGGGTGGTGAAGCACTGGAATGGGTTACCTAGGGAGGTGGTGGAATCTCCATCTTTAGAGGTTTTTAAACTGCGGCTTGACAAAGCCCTGGCTGGGATGATTTAGCTGAGGTTTGTCCTGCTTTGAGCAGGGGGTTGGCCTAGATGACGTCCTGACGTCCCTTCCAACTCTAATATTCTATGATCAAGCTTGTTTTATAGTCAGTATCTTCTTAGTTAGTCTCTAATCCATAAAACAAGATAAATTAGCTCATTCTGAAGCAGCCTCTGTGATTTATTCATCAAGCAAGATATTTAGAGTGAAAGCTAGTTACTTTGTATATTTATAGTTAACATAACCCTTCTTGTTCCATAAAAATGCATTATTAATAGGGGATCTATGAATATTCACTACACACTGTTATCAAAATGAGATTTTAATATCAACTAATTACTGAATTAAGCAGCAATAATTTAGTGTCGGTCTTTAATCATTACGGTTACTAACTTGTTTCTCCGTTCCTGTTCCTCTCTTGCTTAACTCTTTTCATTAAATCTTATCCTTTCGTCACCATTTTAAAAAAAAACTTTGCTTTTTAGAAAATGTTCTTCTTAACGGCCAACATTTTCCATGGGCCCGAAAAATGCTCCTGCAGATATTTATGGGCTCCTGCGTTTGTCGGCATGAAAACCTGCATTGGGGCACCCCATGAGCCACTTCTGAGAGGAGCGTAGCCCAGCAATTGGCACTGAAGTCAGAGGGGGCTTAAGGTGCCCCGTGCATTTTAGGATCAGGCCTGATGGGAGTTATGTTTCTATCTGCTCCCTCCAGGAAGCAATGGTGCATGCAGGGACTTGAACGGGCAAATACTGTTGGAAGCCTTTACCACTGAAAATGTAACCCACTCCCTGTTCCACTCAGCACTGGTTGGGCTTCGTCTTTTTCTAGCTCTCCTGTCTGGCTGGTACATTCCTCTTCTTGACTGCCTTCGATAGTTCTGTTCCTCTTCTTGGCTGCTTGTTCTGCTCCTCCTGAACAAGGCGATGTGTTTCCTTTTACCCATGTCCTCACGCTGAAGAATCTGCCTCCATGTCACTCTTGACCCCCTTACTTATTTTGGGAGCAAGAAGGCAGGACCGGGATTGAAACCTTGCCTTCCTGATGGGAGGCAAGTGTAGTACAGTGGTATCAGCCTTAGCATTAAGCTTAAAATTACTTTGGATCCAGCTTTCCAGCACCCCAGAGTTCAGGGCTGTGTGGATCTGGAGTTTTAGTTTGGTTCGTTATGAAGAAAGGGGGTCACGTGAGATTCTGTAACAGATCTGGGTTTGGAGTTTTACATTCACACTTCTTTCTCTCCCTCACACACCCGCTCACACACTTATTTGTGCATGTTGGGATCCAGGGCATTGATTCAGGCCCATCTCAGTTTGATTTCCTGGCAGTGACTTTTAGCTGTCTCTGGAAGGCACTGTCATTTCTAGCCATGCTATAGCAAACCTGATGGTGAAATCTGGCCTTTTCTCCAAATAGTGCAACATCAGCCTGGGTGACAGGTCCTCTCACTAATAGTGCATGCTAATAAGTAGTCATTTTAATAGTGCACAGTTTATGTAGAGCCATTAAATGGTCACCTCCTGATGGAAGTGAAGTCCACTTTACATCTCTCTTGCTTTGCAATGCATTAGAAAAGAAATTTACTTTCTCTTTCCACTAAATGTTTCACCGACCACTGGCGATATTTCTGCTGCCTGGGCTCCCTCAAGTGGCTACGTCTGTGCATTCCTAGTTCTCATTTTCTTCACCAGGGCACTGACAGGATTTCAAATCCACGGAATTGGGTTTGTAAGAGTCTGCTCTCTGAGGTTCCCCCTCCTGCAGTTTCACACCTGTAAATACATTCTGAACACTGCACTGAAGATCAGCAAAATCTGATCACAAGTGCAACTCCCGATGTACCCTATGGGGACTGAAAGGAGAATCGGGGGCACTATGTTAAAGACAAATAGCTAGCCCAGACACAGTTGGGGTTGACTAATAGCACCTGCCCTGTGCTCATAGTTGCAGGGGTGGAAAGGTGGGCGAAGAGTCACTCCACTTGTATCTAACTCAAGCTTTTGTACCTTGTGTCTGTTGTAGACTGGTTTGGTCAAGTTAATTGTACATTTGTCCTTAAATTACTGTAATAAAGTCATAGTGCATATTTGTGCCGTGCCTTGAAAATGTGAAGTGCCGCGTAAGTGCTAAGGTGTTATTCTGTTTTGGAATGGACTGTTAGTCTAAGGGTACATCTACCCTGACAGCAACAGGGTCGCTGCCGTCAGATCGACCTCTCTGGATTGACTGAGCGGTCAGTGAAGACCCGCTCCATTGATCCAGACGTCGACGCAGGAAAACCGCCCGTGCAGTGCAGTGAAGGCACCGCACAGAAGGGAAGCGCCACAGTCAACGGGAGTTACGCAAGCTACTCAGCAGGGTTTGTGTGCTGGTCTCAAAGCCAAGGAGAATGTTCCTGTGTGTGGAAAGTTTATCTTCAGGTTCAACAGCCACCAAGGCGATCCAAATCCCAGGAGAAGTAACCTTCACTGGTTACTAGACTGACTCTGCAGAAGCCGCTGCAGCGGAAATGATTCACAGTGAAACATGCCCTCCACAGCACAAGAGAGGTGTCCTCTCTAGTTTTGGCAGGGGAAAGACACATTATCATTATGTCCTGGGTATCATTATGTCCCCTCCAGGACTGGAGCAGTCACACTCAGGAGGCCAAAGCTTCATTGAAGTCTATGGCGAGATTCCCACTGACTCGGATGGAAACAGGAGAAAGAGTTCAGAACAGAAGTATGCTAGCCCCACTAGAAAATGTAAAATCAAAGGCGCCTCTTAAGGTATGAAAGGTGGCTTATGGCATTAAAACAGTCACCTTTCCCTCCACTAGGTGCTCTAAGGATGAAATACTCTTCCAATGCAGATCAGTTTGAATCAGAAACTGGAGCATAAACCAACAATGCAGAAAGTCTCACTTGGCTTGTTGGGTCCCACCTTCCTATGGGCAATGCTTTGGAGCTCCTGTGCCTGCAGAAGGGAGATCCAGTGCCTGTCTGACTGCTTTCTCAGGCCAGAGTGATACAAAGGGGCTGGAAGGATGGGGAGAATCGGGCCCCCATGGTAGCGTGGAATGTACTGCCTGATGAGGAATGGTGTGGCAATGGCGTCACACGCTGTGACTCGGTCAGTATTTGTAGCACAATTCCCATGGTCCCTGCCTGTCCCTTAGCTGCTCTCACGTTGCAAGGAGGCCTCCTGAAATGCAGCCTAGTTCTTCACAAAGAGCCTTCCCAACAGTGGGAAACACTGGATCCCAGGAGCGGGTTATTTGCTTGCTGGCCGAATAAAGCAAAGAGTGCAGAAGAGAGAAAAGGAAACTCCCTGCTCCATCTGGGACCCACTTACCATGAACTCCCAGCGTTGTGCCATTCCCCTTTGAGCTGTGAGTCAGTGATCCCCACCTCACACATGTACACTCCAGCATCCTGGGCCTGCGCATAGGGTATCTGGAGAGAGCCAAGCCCTGCAAGGAGGTTTACTGTCTGTATGAAGAACCCATATGAATGACTTAGTTTCATCCCCTCTTTGAACCAGGAGTTCAAATTTACTCTGTTTGCCTCCATGGAGGGAGCCTGCGCTCCATAATGGGATCTGCCTCCATAGCCACAGAGCTACAGGGTGTGGTCTGTTACACGCCCAGGACAGCATCTTCTGCAGAAACGTGAGGATGGAAAACAACCACCCATTTTAAATAACGGCCAGTTAATCCAGCCTGGATGCTGGGCAATGGAGTATTTGTTTGCTGGTCTGTACCTATTTCCAGCAGTAAAACCAGCTGCCCCCCCAGTATGCTGTGCAGAAGGGCACCGTGGCATCACGTATAGAGCACTAGACAGACTCAGGAGACCTGGGTTCTAATCCTGGCTCTGCCCCCGACCCGCTGTGACTATGGACAAGCTACATGGCCTCTCCGGCCTCTCCCACCTTGCATCATCTCATCTGTTTAAAGTGTAATCTCTTCATGGCCGGGACTCTCTCTCATTGTGTTTGTACAGCACCTAGCATGATGGGGCCCTTGTCTGCATGGTGGGAATGTTAAAATCCCCTATTTAGGAAAGACAGAGTCAGCAAAAGGGGAGAGGTAGCACCACGCTGAGTCAAAAAACGGCATTATCTGATCACTGACGATCTGGAAGCAAATGATCTTGACTGTTTATGGATCAATGTTCTAACCGATACAGCATGAGATGGGGTATTAGTAGGTGTCTCTCACACTAGAGAATAGGGTGTAACGGGCTCCTTAAACACCTAGCTAGAACGTGGGGCGGGGGAAAAGCTGCATGACTGTGGGTGGATTTCAGTGCGAGTGACGTATGCTGGAGGTCTCATGCTGCCAGTAGGAAAACAGTCTTGACTTTCTAAATATTATAATTAAGAATTGTCAAAAAATGTGGCATTGAACAAGGGAGGTGCGGGGGGAGTTCTCTATTAGATTTTATCTTGGCAGATAAAGAGGCATGGATCACACAACTAAAAATTAATGGTAGCTTGGACACAAGCGATCGCGACTTGATCACATTTATTATGTGCAAACAGCATAAAATTCAACCCGTTTTGTACACATGTAGTCTTTTTAGAAAATGACCAATTTCACAAAGCTGAAACCATATCTGAGCCAAATCAGTTGGAAAAGACTATAAACAGAAAAATATGAATGATAGATGGGAATTGTTTAAGACCATTTTCACTAGATGCCCAAGAAGCCACAATAAAGAAAGGCCACATTGGTTAAAAAAACCCAAACCTGATTTAGAGGGGAAGTGCAAGCTGCTTAAACAATATTTAACACTGAAAAAAAGAGATGTTGATAATAATGAATATAAATCAGGAGCTAGGAATTGTAGAAAACTGATAAGCAAAGAGGAAATCTATGGCTATCAAAGTTAAGGACAATAAGAGAAGTTTAAGTATATCTGGAAGAAAAGAAACCCTAAAAATGGTATTGGTCCATTACTCGATGACAATGGTAGAATCATCAAAAGTAAAACAGAAAAGTTAGAAGTGTTCAATATATATTGCTGCACTGTATTTGGGAGAAATCCAGATGAGGTAGTCATATCCTATGTTGATGGTGAAATAGTTTCCATTCCAGTAGTGACTAAAGATGATATTAAATGAGAGCTACTAAAGTTAGACATCTTAAAACCAGCAGGTCTACATAACTTGCCTCCAAGAGTTTTAAAAGAGCTGACCAAAGAGCTCTCTGGACCATTAATATTGATTTTTAATAAGTGTTTAATAACATGTGGAATGTTCTAGAGAAAGGGAAGAAAGCTAATGTTGTGCCCCTTTTTCAAAAGAGTAAATGGGATGACCTCATTAATTTTAGGCTTGCCAGCCTCATAAGGATTCTGGGCAAAATAATGGAATGGCTGGTACACACTTGATTAATGAAGCATGAAAGGCGCATAATATAATTCATACCAATCAACATGGGCTTATAAAAATAGATCCTGTCAAACTAACTTTATTTTAAAAAAACCGAGATTGCAAGTTAGATTGATCAAGATAATAAGGTTTGATGTAATATACTTAGACTTCAGTCTGGCATTTGACTTGGTACTGCATGACAATTTGATTAAGAAACTAGAATGATACAAAATCAACACGACACACATAACATGAATTAAAAACGGGCTTACTGTTCCACTGTATGCAGTGTAGTTGTTGTTATGTCGGTCCGAGGATATCAGAGAGACAAGGTGGGGGAGGTAATATCTTTTATTGGACCAACTTCTGCTGATGAGAAAGACAGGCTTTCTAGCCAGATGGAGCTCTTCTTAAAGGTCTGGGAAAGGACCTGCAGTGTCCCAGCAAAATGCAAGGTGGAACAGACCACTCTACCTTATATGGTCCCTTACAATATGTGCTAGCTATGCTACTAAACAATCTGTCCCATCTTGTATTTCGTTGTCACGCTGGGGCTCCTTTCCCACACCCGAAGAAGAGCTCTGCGTGGGTTGTCTTACAATTCCATTGACCGTTGGGCACAGCAGCCAGGGAGACTGGGAGCGTGAGAGGGTATACCAGGCCCTGAGGTCCCCTGCTGGAGGTTTCAGGGTCCTACCACACCCAGCCCCAGGAAAGAAGGTGGATCTTCCAGGCTGCCTAGGGAGGCTGCAGGGAAGCAGCCAGTCAGAGAGAGGCTGCCAGGAGCAACCAATCAGAACCCCACAGGCTCATATAAAAGGAGCTGCTGGCAAGAGCAGATCAGTTTGCTGGTTGGAGCCAGAGAAGAAAGGATGATGCTCCTGGCTGGCTGTGGGAGCTGCAGGGCTGGACAGATCAGCTGTTTGCTGGAGCCAGGTGACCAAGAAAGGTACTGGGGCTGAGAAGGAAAGTGGCCCAGGGAAATGCAGCAGCAATCAGTAAAGGGACAAAGTCGGTGGCTGCTATTTGTAGGGTCTCTGGGTTGGGTCTTGAGTAGTGGGCAAGCCTGGTGGGTCATCCCCCCCTGGTCATAGGCAGAGTGGCCAAAGCCCTGAACCAGGGAGTAGCCCAGGGAAGGGGATGAAGACCCAGAGAGAGTCTCAGCCTTTGTGGGACTTTGGATACCACCCTGGCAGGGGACTGAACTGCTGAGTGCCTCAGCTGGACAGCTGGGGCTATTGGCAAGGTGTCTCCAGGGAGGAAGCCCGGAGGGCACTGCTCCATACCAGAGCAGGGACAACTTGAGAGAGAGCCCAGACAGGACTGAGAGACCATAGGGAAGCTAGTTCAGGGGGGGCGATAACCAGGGTACTGCGCTAGGCCCTGTTGGACTGACTGAGGACCTGATCCCAGGGTCAGGACTGCAGGCAAAGACTTTCCTGAGGCACTGGGCTAGGTGGTGGTGGCCGTGTCCCCCTGGAAGGGATCTCTTTAGTGTGCGTTCCCATACGGACTGTGTGTGACTTGGTCGGAGGGCTGAGAACCTGCCTGAAAAATGTAACTGCCTGCAGGGGTCACGGCAAGCGATGCAATGCAGTGGGAGTATGTGCAGACACACCCGGCTGGTAGGGGCGCTTGGGCGAGGTGCGTGGGCCCTGTCCCAGGGAGGGAGACGTAAAGCAAAGAGCAGGGAAGTGAGAAAAGGAAACTCACTGCTCAGTCTGGGATCCCCGTACCAGGCGCTTCCACATGTGTGCCAGTCCCTGCGAACTGCGAGTGATGTTCCACACTCGCAGATATAATCCCCAGCATCCTGCACTTGGCCTATCTGGGGAGAGCCAGACCCGGCTGGGAGGTTTTCAGACCATTTGAAGGCGTCCATCTGAGGGGCTCCATCTTCTCCCCTCTTTGTACTGGAAGAGAAAATGTTCTCTGTTTGCCGCTAGGGGTGGGAAGCTGCACCCCGTAATGGGCTCTGTCCCCACAGCTGCAGAGATACAGGGCGGGGTCTGATACAGGCCCGGGGCAGGACCTGAAAGGAGATAAAAATGCCATCACGTCAAATAATGAGCTAGGCATACCATAGCTTGCTGGGCTGGCCTGGGATTCTGGACCACTGGGCTGTTTGCTCGCTCAGCTCTTAATTTATCTTCAGCAGCAGCAGCAAGACCAGCCGCTCCCAGGTTCCTTTAGTGAAGGCAATGTGGCCTTTCGGATGGGCACGAGACGGGAATCAGGGAAGCTGCGTTCTATTTCTGGCTCTGCCCCGACCTTCTGGGAGCTGCTCCAACTCAGCCAGACAGTCACTGAGTGCTGCCTCCCACCCCTGGAGAGACCAGAGCCTGCGGGTGAGGGAGACGGGACTGGAGCCGTCATATCAGTTCAGGCTGCGCTCACCTGAGGCCCCCTGGCAACAGGTGGACACTGCCAACTGCCTGTTCTCTCTGTCCTACCCATGGCTGTCTGTCTTCTACGGCTGGCGTGGGGCTCCAACAGCTTGATAAGTTAATTCTTTCCTGCGGTGGAATTTGGCCAGCCGGAAGGAGCGTTTCGAAGAAGCAGAGCAATCCAGGCGGGGCTGTCAGAGATAACCGTGGCCCGTGGGGATGGTCAGGGTTGGAGGACAAGGTCCGCAGTGGGGAAGTTGGGAGTTGCTGGCCCTTCAGTTGGTATCTGTGGCTGCTGGGCTTGGCCTCCCACTCAGTGAAGCCAGAAAAGGGGTATCAACCAGCGAGGCTGGAGCTCGGGTCCATCTCCGAGCTCATGCTGGAGGTGCTGTCCATTCAGGGAAGCTGGAGTAGGTGCTACTGTGCGGGAGAGATGCCGTCTGGTGAACAACCAGAAGCTGTTGAGCAACCAGGTGTGGCGTCACTTTCTCAAAGTGCCACCTAGAGTGCCTGGGTGGCGTTTCTCCCTTTCTCTTTAGTGCAGCCAAGAACATTCAACACTGTAGAGCAGGGTTGTTTTTGGGATGAGCGGAGCAAGGCTTGGTTCACCAAGTGAAGCAATGGGAGCCTGTTCCTTTCCTTCTCCTGATCCATCCAGGAAGTCGGGTTATGTATCCTAGAAAACAAGGGAAATGTGCAGCGATGTGAAACCCTTTCTGGACCTAGTGAAGAGCACACGCTGACAATGACGGCGGTCTGCTCTGCCCCTTCTCACCACGGCAAGGAGACTGCTCAGCCGCTAACCTGGCAGAGGCTGCTGGGCGAAGGAAGTGGCTGGGCCCTCTATAAATCAGGGCCTCCTCAAAAGGAGGAGAGTAAACTCCAAAACGAGGTGATATTTTTGCTGGAGGAGAGGGTGAAAGCTAGGTGTGCAGAGACTGATGCGTGACCCAGGAAGGCTAGAGAGGAGTCCAATAGCAGAGGAGAATGTGACAGAGTTTGGAAAAGAAGGTGCTGAATCAGAGAGAGGCTGGGGCCCAGGTTGAGCATGTCTCCTGTGGAAAAACTTGGGATTGCTTGGGGGAAGGGGGAAAAGACTAATTCCTTTGAGATATGTGGAGTGTGCAGAATGAAGAGGTGCTGGAGATCAACCAGACAGGGATCTCATAAACTCTCTTTATTTGACTCTTGAAGGAAACAAGAAATACAAATATTTTTAATCAGCTGAGCAGCTGAGGAACGCACACGGTGTCGTACAGACTCTTCTGTGTTCATAATCATCCATTTCGTATTGCATGACAGCACCCGTATGCAAGGGGAATTTGGCAGGAGGGAAGCAGAGACATTCTGGGTGGGACTCCTCCATCTCCTCCCCACCCTCCTGCCCTGCAAATTGATACTGATGAGTATGTCAAGATTTTAAAGTGCTACACCACGAGGCCCAATATAACTTTCCTCCTACTTTTTGTCTCCGCTCATGTCCTTTTCCCCATCAGTGCTGTACTGGGGTTCTATTGTGCCCAGGTGAGCCATTTAAAACAGACGCGGAGGTCCTGCTTTCACACAGGCTACCTTTATAAGCAATTTTATAAGTCAGGTTTTCCTTGTTACAGTGTGGGCCAGCTCCCCCCTGGCTAGGTGCCCTGGAATCCCAACCCCCCCCCCATCCCCAGATTGTGATGCGAAAAGGGAGGGAAACATGATCCTTCCACTTGGTGGGTCACTCTTTGGCTTTAGATCCATTATCACAGGCAGTGCCTCTCACACTTTAATGAACAACGCTCTGCACGGGAGTATTCTTCAAGGATCCCCATGCTCTTGAGAAAAACAGATTCTCTCCCACCCCCTGTGAGGTAGTTCAATATCATTATCCATACTTGTTCCTGGGGATACAGCTAGTCAATGGCAGAGTCAGGGACAGAACCCAGAAGTGCTGGCTACCAGTCTTCACACCACACTTTCCCTCCCAACTTGGATCCTCACAGTTGCTTTACACTGTCGAACAAGGACAACGAAGTCGATGCTGTTAACCCCTGAGAGCAAAGCTATTCTAGAGCTAGTGAAACCTGTTATCTAAGGTCCTGCCCAAACATCCAGTTGCTCTTTCTCTGAGCCAGAGGTCAACTGTTCCAAAATATACTTCCCCCGCCTGTGGTATTAGGGGAAAGAGCTGAGGAAGCCTCCACGCTTTGTGTTTATGTATGTGTGAGGAAAGGGGCCGATTTGTACTCTACCTGAAATGGAATTTACGATGACGACCGCAAGCACTAGAGTCATTAAGAGAAGCACTCCCAGGATATTTCTCACCAGCAGAACCTTCATGCCCACAGATGTTGCCACTATAACATATCGAAGATGGAAAGAAGTTGTTAATTTTTGGATTCCTGAGAGACTGTGAGCAAAATGGGGGAAACTGGCGTCCCTGGGGAAATGTTTCCTTAGGGATCCAGTTCTACCACATCCAGGTGACAACAGCTGACCCCAAAGGCAACTGCCAATAGCTGGAATCCAGCCCAGGGAGAGCTGAAATCTCTGCCATGGGGCTCGTGCTTAGTGCAGTAGTGGAGATACTGCAGTAAGAAGCCCAGCTCTAGGTGAACCACAGTCCACGTTCCAGCTCTGATGCTTCTCCAGGTGGAATATAAACAGCCCCCGGTGCATCTAGAAAAGAGTAAGGAATTATTCCATTATTCATTCCCACCAAAGCTGACAGATGTGTAGGGCCGGGCGGGAGCTATTGATGACTTTATTGGTTTTATCATGCTTGCTTATTTCAGACAGTCGGGTCTTTGGGGTAGGACTCTCTTGTACAGCATCTAGCACAATGGGGCCTAACGGATTGCAGCTTTTAGGTGCTTCTTCGGCAGTGGTGATGTTTACAACAGAGTTTCATAGCCTGGCGATGGGGCACAGTGTAAGGAAATATTTTACTTGGCCAGTGTCCCCCTGAGATGACATTCAGTTAAAGGCAGAGGCAGCATTTGAGGAACAGTCTGTGAAAAAGCTGAAAATGAATATATTTCAATTCATCTTAAAACATAATATGGTTTTGATCTTGCAAGATAGGAAAAGCTTTTCCTGGCATCCAAGTGAATTACCTTTCTTCTCTTCCTGGAGTGCGGACACATGAACACACCCTTCCATTGCAGATTGATTCAGAAGTGGGGTTGAACCTGGAACATAAATAAGCAGAGTCTCTCTTCATATAATCTCCACTAGCAGGGGAAAGTCACTGACAAGTCTGTGACCTGCTCCCCATGAATGTCTGTTAACCATTGGGCAGAGCAGCAAGTGGGGGGCAGAGCAAAGCTAAGGGAGGAAAAGTGAGAGAAGGAAACCCACTGCTCACTCTGGGACCCGCTTACCATGGACTTCCAGCTTTGTGCCATTTCCGCTTGCGCTGTGGGTGATGTTCCCCACCTCACAGACAAAGACTCCAGCATCCAGAGCCTGCAGACCGGATATCCTGAGACAACCAACGCCCGCTGTGAGGTTTTCAGACTGTAGGAGGCGGCTGTCTGATGAGTTGAGTGTCTCGCCCTCTTTGTACCATGACACGAAAGCTATTCCACTGGTTTCCATGGGTGGGAACCTGCATTCCATAAGAGGTGCCGTCCCCACAGCTGCAGAGATGCAGGGCGGGGTCTGATACACGCCCAGGTGAGCAGCATCCTTAGAAACTGAAAGGAGGAAAACAAATCCCCATCAACATAAATAATGTCCTGTTACTCCTGCCTGGCCACCCTGCCTGGGCACGGGACATTGCGGTATTTGCTTGCTAGACTGATAACTATTCCCAACTAAGATTAATATCCAAGTCTCTTTCAATCTGTGACGTTAATCTACCACACTGGCTGGTTGTGATGCATCTTGCAACCAGCCCCCAACCGCCATCCCCACCCCCGGCTAAGTAGGTGCCAGTGTTTGATGTTGCTTGGAAGATAGAGGCATCTTTGTTGGGGCTCTGCCCTGGAATCTATCTTTTTAACAAGTTTCCTCAACACTCTCTGGGATCAGGAGATCGTCCATGTCCGGCCATGGGCATGATTTTTTCCCTGTTGAGCCAAAGTGCTCAAAGATGCTTAGGCCAGGCCATTGTTCCTGCATGCATGCCCTGCTGGGTGTGGAAACACAGCTTTGTGCTTGTCTGTATCTATTCAAGCCATGTGAGACACACATTTGGGGTTTCATATCTGAGCACATGTATGACACTGCAGGGAACACGCTACCACAGCAATAATGTTCTACAGTATGTCATGGGCATTCCAAACACCCCTTACATGGCATACTTTGCATTACACCTTACACAGTAAGGGTGAACATGAATGATACACAAATCACACCAGAAGACTGTACATGGGGTACAGCGTGTCACAAGCTGCAGAATGGTGGGGACTTCCCTCCAGCACGTGTCAGTCAGATTGAAGTATAAAGTTGCCAGTACAAAAGGTGCTTGGCATTTCTAAATATTTTACAGAGGACAATTATTCATCAAGGGTTGTGTCCAGCCTTGGGGGAATTCTGTCTTAAATCCCATGTTGGCAGAGAAATGGGACTTGATCACAGGCTTAAAAATTAGTGGTAGCTTAGGTACAAGTGATCATGATTTTGAATGCATTTGTGACGTGCAAACAGAATGAAGTCCAGTAGTGTATATACTGGATTGTTTCAGAAGGGGCCATTTCAAATGTTAGGAAAGCCGTGGACCAGCTGGAGAGAGTCTAGAGGACAACAACACTGATCCAAGGTTTAGAAAACTTGACTTCTGAGGAACGGTTTAAAAAACGAAACAAAACTAGGCATGTTTCTGCCTGATAAAAGACTGAGAAGGGACCTGATAACAGTCTTCAAATATGGTAAAGGCTATACTAAAGAGGACAGTGATTAATTGTTCTCCATGCATACGTACACTAGGATAAGAAACAATCAGCTTAATGTGCAGCAAGGAAGATTTAGGTTAGATTTTAGGAAACACTTTCTAACCAGCAGGGTAGTTAAATAACGGAGCAGGTTTCCAGGGGGAGATTATGGAATCTTACCATGGACTTCCAGCTTTGTGCCATTTCCGCTTGCGCTGTGGGTGATGTTCCCCACCTCACAGACAAAGACTCCAGCATCCAGAGCCTGCACACCGGATATCCTGAGCGAACCAATGCCTGCTGTGAGGTTTTCAGACTGTAAGAGGCGGCTGTCTGATGAGTTGAGTGTCTCACCCTCTTTGTACCATGACACAAAAGCTATTCCACTGGCTTCCATGGGTGGGAACCTGCACTCCATAAAGGGCGCCGTCCCCACAGCTGCAGAGATGCAGGGCGGGGTCTGATACACGCCCAGGTGAGCAGCATCCTTAGAAACTGAAAGGAGGAAAACAAAACCCCATCAATGTAAATAATGTCCTGTTACTCCTGCCTGGCCACCCTGCCTCGCCAACTGGACATTGCAGTATGTGCTAAACTGATTTCCCCACTCTGGAGAAGGCACTTTGGGGTGGTGATCAGGGCACAAAATGGCTCAGGAGACTGGTTCTCATCATGGATCTTCTACAAACCTGCTGAGTTATCTTGGGCGAGCTACATCACTTCTGTGTCCTTTCCCACCCTTCGTCAGTCTCATTATTTAGATTGTCATCTCTTCATGGCAGGGTCTGTCTCTTGCTATGTGTTCGTACAGCACCTGGCGTAAAGGGGCTCTCATTTGCATGACTGGAGTGTTTCACATCTCTATTTAGGATGGATGGAGTGGGCAAAAGGGGAGAGGGAGCAGTGCACTCTGTCAAGAACGTCAGTGACTTGGTAAAGCTAACTCAAAACCAAATGGTCTTGAATGCGTATGGAGCCATGTTCTAGCAGATAAAGCACAGGATGGAGTACTAGTTGGGGTCTGCTATAGGCCACCCATCACTCTAGACATGTCTGGCTCCTGAACCACTGAGGTCTGAGTATCACTGGACTAGATGATGGTAATTGCCCCATCTGCCTTAAAAAATCTATGAATCTAGCAGTGCCTGGCAACTAATTCTGAAGTCCAAACTGGCAATGGTTCAAGCCTTCTGTGCCCAGGAAATCCTGGTTTTCCAGACTCTGCAGGCTTTCTCCATTCCTGGGTAGGCTCACTGTATAATTTTGTCTATGCAGATAGCACATCAGCTGCTCTCTGTTTATTGGACCCGGTCAATAAATGGCACAGAAAGTTTTTACAATTAAAAGTGAAAAAAATGGTTAATGATTAAAAAAATGGTCAATAATAATAATAACACCGTTTTTTAATCAAAATCTTCTTATTTGGTTAAACAAAAATGAAGAATGTCACAATAATTGGAAACTGGTTTATTATGAACCCATTAAACAGATTTGTGCAACATTTCTAAACAGTTTGCAATTTTTGACCAGTATTATGTATTAGCCCTATTGCAGAAGTAACAAGAGCTTCTAGCGATGCTGCAAGTTCAGGGCATGCTATTCCAGCTCTGTGCAACCAGATAATCCCAGATGAGACAATTCGTGCCCTGAACAATCAACAGAGACAAGACAGCAATGGGTAGGACACAGGAAATCTCATTCCTGATTTACAAATAGGCACTAGAGGCATGGAGAAATCAACACTGGGATTTTCAAAGCTGACTAGGGGCCACAACTCCCATAAAAACTAGCTCATCTTAACCCCAATGTGGCTGCATAGAGTGAGCAGATTTCCTGCGTCCCAGGCTAGTTCTTTGACCCTAATGCTTAGCACAGAATGGTGGAACCATTTAAAATGAATAAATGTTAATATTCCCTTTCCCTAGGCAAAGTGACTTGGAGGAGAGACTCTAGCCCTTTAAAATAGCACCACTTGAAGCCCAGGACTGCACTGAGGAGGAGAATAGGTCAGGCCTCTTACCTGAGCACAGGTAAAGAAGTGCAGCAAAGAATGATGGTCTCTCCATGGCCGAAGGGCCCCTTTCCCACCCTTGCTGCTGCTGCTGTCGCTGACTCTGTCTCTTCAGTGTGGTGACATGGAGGGGAGATTTTTCTCTGGTTCAGCTTTACAGCGTCTGAATGCTCACCTCCACTTTCCCCCTTCGAGTGTGCAACTAAGCGTGTGATTGCGATGCCTGTATTTAGAACTCTGTTTAGCCACGCACGGAAATCCCTGAAATAGATCTCCACATGTAAAGCGGTGAGTTCCTTTTTGCATCTGTCTTCAGAGCTACCATGTAACACATCACCCAATGCTTTCACGTGAGAAGAAGGGGCTTGTTCTCATTTGCAGTGGTTTCTTTCCTACCTCGCCATCTTCCTATTTTGCCCCAGAACCTGACCACTTATGGAGGTTTATAGCCCTTTCCCAGGCTCTATACGCAGATATCCTTGCCAGTCTAAGTTTTTTGTTAAGACACGTTGGGAGAAGCCATTTGATCTGTAAATTGAAGACATGCACATGGTGGACTTCTCATCTCCCAAATGATTCGTGACTGACTGGTAGCAGTCTGGAGTTTCCATCTTCCACCCAGAGATCGCCACTTGCATTTCCACAGTGAGGGCAGCTCTCATTCTGGTGTCTTTGCACTGCAGAACTGGGGCAAGTGCCGCACACAGCCCCAGGAAGGCGGATTCGTGCATCTGAAAGCTCTGCAGCCACTGCTCATCATCCCATGCGTGCATCACAATGCAATCCCACCACTCAGTGCTAGTTTCCCAAGCCAAGAACTGACAGTCCACCGCGGCAAGTCATTGTGTGAATGCCAGCAGCAATCTTGGATTATCGGTGTCCATGGCAGACAGCAGGGCAGGCATCGCCGATTCACGCTCTGTTTCACAACTCATTAAATACTGCACAACTGGCCACATCGTGTTTAGAACGCTCCTCACCAGGCTGGACAGCAGCTCAGTTTCCACGTTTACAAGGGCTGCTCAAAAACTGCATGAAAGGAAGTAGGAAGCCTATGGAATGATGGGACGCAAGGAACTGCATCACGAGATGGTGAGCACATCCCCATGATGCACCGCAATCCATTCCCAGAGTTCCCAGTGGCCGAGGGTGGCGAGTTGCACAGTGGGATAGCTACCCATGTTGCAACGCTCTCTCTGCCGATGCAAGAGCAACAACTGTGGATGCGCCAACCGACATAAAGCGCGTAGTGTGGATGTGCACAACCGATGTTCTTAAAGTGACTTACGATTGTCGACATAATGTAAGTCGACTTAGGCCATGTCTACACTAGAGAGTTAAGTGTAACGAACATCTTAGCCCAGGCTAAGGGCCAAGGGTCATAGCATGACACCCTCATTATGGCCTGGGTGTCATATGTGGATGGTATGATCTTTTGTTAAGTGAGACGTGAGGCAACTCTTGTTGGTTTATAGTTTTAAAGCATGTCCCACTCACAGGCAGTTTTGTGGGTGTGGTAAATCCCCAAAAGACCCTTTGATCCCACATGCAGTGGCTGGACCATGGCTGGTGGCTGGAGTAGGAGAGTGGAACCTACAGGAAAAACCCAGCACCTTGAACTCTGCACTGAGCAATGCAGAGGCTCTTTCAGTTCTCCTTTAAACCCTATTTGTGTGAGATTAAAGCCACCGCTTCTTACTACTGATGGCTTGGGAGTGAAAACAGTTAGTTTTAAAAAGCTCTTCCATTCAGCTATAACTGAAGTAGATGAACCACAAACCTCACAACGATCCTTTGAAAATCCGTCTTTATTTGAGTCTTGCAGAAAGTCTTTAAAGAAACAACAAACAAAACTCAAGCACCACTCTGAGCAGTTGGGCAGGTCACAGATCACACCGACTATTTGCTCATGGAAGTGTCCATAAATCTTCATAATCCACCTTGTATTGCATGAAAGGGCCTGTGTTCCTGGGGAATTTGGAATCAGAAACCCTGGGAAGTGCTGGATGGGACCAAATAATTTAACACTAATTAGTAGCACAATGAATAAGAGAAGATCTAAAGTGAGACATGCATCTGACCCCCAGTGGAATTCTGTTCTAGCCTAATAATTCTCTCAGCAGTTCCTTATAACTTCTGTGCTGGAAACTCATGGAGCAATCAGAGCAAGTTTGTAGGAGTGAGAGTTTTGTAGAAGAGAAAGTGGTAAGAACATTTTATTAAAGGGGAAGGCCTGGGGGTGCAATAACATGGAGAAAACAATAGCAGAGCCTGGCAGTAAAACCCAGAAATAAGCGTTCATTACTCTTGATTTGCGCTCAGCTGTTCCGCTGCAAGACACAGCCAGGGTCAAGGAGAGCGATACTCACCATTTGACTGGCTGTTATTTACGATGATGGCGTGTGCTCAGTGGGAAGGAGTGGATGGCTTGGGGCGAAGAACATTCCCCAAGGCCCGGGGGTAATAGTGGTACCCCGGGATGGGCCTGTTTGGAGTGTTTGGATCTGAAGGCAAGTCCCTTGACTGCGCCGCTGGCGGCCTAAAGTTAATGGAGTTTCAGTTGGTTTCCGAGGCAACGGGACTGGGCCTTTCACTTCAGGCTGGAGCTGGGCCCCAGCTCAGCTCTTGCTGAGGTGCCTCTCTTCAGGGAAGCTGGAGTTGGCATGGGCCGGCGGGAGAACTGCTGTTCATGAATGGCCAGGAGTTGGTAGGTGCCCGGGTTTGTACCAATCCTAGATATGCCATTGATGGGCATTGAGGGAGGGCTCTCCCGTGCTCATTTGTGAGGCCAAGAATGGCCGCTCAGTACTGAACAGAGCAGGGTTGATTTTGGGGCCTGGGTCACTAAGCAAAGTAACGAGAGTCGGTTTCTTTCCTCGCCCTGATCCGTCCAGCAGGTTGGGTTCCCTTTGCTAGAAAGCAAGAGACATGTGCAATGATATCAAACCCTTTTTGGAGCTAGCGCAGCATGGATGCCACCCTTGACTGATGTCCACTCTGCGCCAGCCGCTCTCTCCAGCCTACGGAGCAGATGAGTCCGGGCCCCGGCCTGGTTCTTCACGAGTATAGATCCTCAGGCGGTGTAAATAGAAGTCAGTGGAGTTATGACCATTAACAGCAGCTGGGGATCTGCCCCTAGATCTCTGGGTGAGACTCAGAAGCTGAGTTCAGCTTCCACATAGCTCACCTTCCTTAGCAGTTTCTTAAGGCTCGTGTTTTCCCTGTGGCAGTGCTGGGTAAAGCTAACCAGTCCCTTCCCCGCCACAAACTACGGGCCTGGAATCCCAACTCTCCACCCGGATCCTGAGGTGAAGGTGGTGAGGGAAACATTGTGCCTCCAACTGGAGATTCACTTTCCATCAGTTCTCTGGCAGTGAGTTGCTCCGCCTATAAAAGTGGAGTAAACAGGGCCTTTTCTGTTCTTATTCAGCAGCTTTCATCCAAGGATCTAAAGGTCTTGTGACGAATGGAGTCTCTCACACCCCTTGTGAGATAGGTAAGTTATTCACAACTTGCTCAGGTTATGGTGGGTCACACAGAGCAATGACTTGTCCAAGGTCACTCAGTACAGAGCCCTGTGGAGAACCCAGGAGTCCTGACTGAATCTTCAGCCACTACCTCCATTTTGCTCCTCAGCTTGATCCTCATGCGTTCCTTACGACTGCTTATACCAAATGGGAAACCAAATGAAACAGTTTTAGCCCCTTAGAGTGACGAAGTCCTACGGCCAGTAAAAGCTGTTGCCTGGGAACCTTTCCCTTACCCTCCACTTTATCGAACTCAAGAGTCATGATTGTTGTGTGAGTCATGATTGTGTTGCTGTTCAATTCCCTCCCCAGAACTTGGACTTTTGCTTAGTACAGCGCTGGGGAATGCTGCAATAAGAAGCCCAGGTTTAGAAGACCTATTAAACCACAGCCCTTGTTCTACTTTCTCTGGTGCTTCTCCAGGTGGAATTTAATTGTCACATGGCCTTTTAGAAAGTGGTAGGACATAACAACCCTACTGGGTGCAGATGCCTTCTCACTAAAGCTGTCTGGGATGGCTAGGGCTGGCCAGGAGCTATCTCTGACTGCAGTGGTGTTACCACACTTGCTTAGGGTACACTTGAGATTGTAAACTCTTTGGGGCAGGGACTTCCCGTTATTATATGTTTGTACAGCACCAAGCACAATGGGGCCAACCTGACTGGAGCCTTTAACTGCTACCACAGTGTAAATGTTAAATAATATCATGTAGTGAGTGCATCGGAGGTGTCTAACACAAGGGCTCATGTCATGGAGGTGGATATGGCCTGAGAAAACAGAACTCGTAGACAGAGGCCCTCTGAGAGGATATTCCTTCAGGAAAGATCCCGCTGTAACAACTCAGGGCAGCAGGGCCAGCAGTGGGGGAAAACTTCATGAAAGAGTTTGGAATACATCAATTTTAAACACTTTTAAATTTTAAACATCTAAATTTTAATTTAGATGCCCTTGATCTTACAAGATATGTACAGAAAATCTCAGGACTAAAACCATTACCTCCCCCTTCATCAACTCCTGCAGCAAGCACACAGTCCTTCATTGCAGATTGATTCTCGGGAGGAGGGGAGATGGGTTTAGATTTAAACCCTGAAACATAAATCAACAATATAGAAAGTCTCACTTTATATCATGGCTACAAATGGCTGACTGAGCCTAACTGTGTGTAAAATGTTACCAAACCTGAATGGTGGCAGTTTTCACACAACGTGTGATTAGCCAGTGGAACTCATTGTCGCTGGATGTCATTGAAACCAAGATTTTAGCAAGGCTAAAGAGATATTGGGTGTCTATGTTGGTAAGACAAATATCCGGTGTGATAGTAGTAAATGTTAATAAACAAGTGGTTTGGAAGGGATAGAGGTCGGCGCACCCTGAAGTACATGCTTTTCTAATGGATAGGGCATGAGGGGAGACTCATGCCAGCGTGGAGTTTTTTTACACCTTTCTCTGAAGTAACTGGTGCTGGCCACTGGGGGTACTGTTGTACTCCCTGGCTTGAGGAGGTTGTCATTTTATACAGGGTTTACAGTTTGGTTCAGTGTCTTTCAGCACCCCCAAAACCAAAAACGGTTCCAACACCCCTGCTGGCCACTGCTGGCAAGAGGGTGATGGGCTAGCTGGACAATGCATGGGTCAGATCAGGTCTGGCAAGGCCTACATTCCTGTGTTTCACACCCACTTTGCACAAGTGTAAATGTTCCCACGAGACCCCATATCCTGCCTTATACACCAGCCTAACAGCTGCGTAATAATTTAGAGATTAGCTGACAGGAACACTGTGCCTGATTCCTATATAAAGAAAGAAAAAATATAGCCAACACGAATTAAAGCCATATTTTAAGTTTATTTGTAAATTTAGAACAACCAGGAGATAATACAAAAAAATACTCCCAACCTCAAATCTGACTAGGCGGCTACAAATGCCAATTTATTTAGGCCACAACAAATTAAAGAATTGTAAAAGTTTAACGTATTCGGTAGCTACCTACGTGCTTTATTTTCTGCATTTCTCTAAATTTAGAGAATGGGGGAAAAAATCAAGTCTACCACTTTACACTACACAGGCATCTTGGTCTAAGAACTATTTTCAGTCACATACGTAGCCTTTTAAAAAGGCTTTGGACCCTTTTTTGTGGTCTATGATTTTATAACTTTTTTTTGTTTTTAAAGTCATAGGTGCTGGAAGTAATGGTGCGGGGGTGCAGCACCCGCTCACTTGAAGTGGTTTCCATCCTATACAGGGCCAGCACAGCAACTGCATGATCTCTAGATTATTCTTGGGCATGGCATTTTTGGAGATTTTTCTAATCCATCATGAAAAGAGTTTTCCAATTGTGTTGATCTTGTGCCACTAACAAATGCTAAACTACAGTTAGATAGTTGGCCAGGTGCATTTCATCTACAATACAACATGAGTTATGATTTATGACCGGCCAAATGAAGCTAGGGAAAAATGTATGTAGCCAGCCTCAGAAAGTAGCCTGCCTCAAGAGGGCGCATCAGTTCAATGAAATCCACTGAGGTGTTAGTGTGTGAGACTCTGCTCCCCACAGAAATATTAAAGAGTATGTACAAAGGGAGCTAAGCTGACTTACCGGTTGGAAGAGAAGGACATACAGGACAGCAGACACACAGCTGCACAATGCCAGCTTGAGGCCAACAGTTGCTTGTGTCTGCACATATAAAGGACCAGCAGCGCCTCAAAAGGTATTCTGAGAAAAAGATCCTAGAAATATGCAGCCCGGGGGAGATTTGGTAAGATCTAGGCATTCACAGTATTTGTAGGTAACAGCCTATGTGGACCCACCTGGTATCCTGGCCCATTGTAGGTCAGGAACAGTTCTCCCAGACAAGTGGGATTCAATGACAGAATAAACGCCCACCCTGGGGTACTGCCATTCACTAAAAAATTAGAGAGTTGGGGGGAAAAATGGGAAAGTTTTAAGTGTAATTTAAATAGTATTTGGGGTGTGGCAGCACTTGCTTATTTCTTCACAGCAGGGAAAGATTCCAGGGGGTCGTTCTGCAGTGCTGCGCTTGCAGCTGGAAACGTCCACAGCTGGGCTGTGTGGGAGGATAAAATCATGCCTTGAATGTTCCGGGGGCAGCAGTTCCTCTCCACCCTGCCGCAGCAGCCCTGTGGCTACTGGCGCCACAAGGAGCTTGCTCTTGCATTTTTAACATGTTGACATGTGAAAGGGAGGGGGCGCAGACCACGATGAAATCCGCAGCATCTTCAGACCTATGCACGGAGCTCGAGAGCTTCCTTCCTCCCACCACCAGCTGAGCGGCTTTGCATCAGGTCCGGAATGAAAAAGGGCTACAGAGGCTCCCAGCCCTGCTGTTGGCTCTGCCAGATACACCTCTGCATTCTTACTGGCCGAGTAAAGAATAGGCCACTGAGGGGAGGTGGGAGAGGTGCAAGTTGCCTCGCTCCCAGCTGTTACGAAAATTCGGGAGAGGGGGCTTCTCCCTCTCCCCTCCCTAAATGGTGCCCCTGAGCAGAGAATTGAATCCAAATCTCTTGAGGCCCAGCTTAGTGCCTTAGCCATAATTTTTAGTTTGGGGTGTTGTAACCCTTTGCCATTAATAAATCTTGGGTTTCCTGTCCCATGTGTTACATGACTCAGATAATTTTGGTTCTTAAACAGCATGAGCCCAAGTGCAGGACTGCACGGAAGAGGAGATGAGGCAGACCTCTTCCCTGTGCACAGACAAAGTGCCGTTAAGAAAGGGAATCTCTCTCTCCATGGCTGAAGTGCCTCTTTCCTGATTCCCACCTTCGCGGCTGCTGTTTCCCTTCAGCTCCTTGACATGAGACAGAGTCTTTTGCTTGTTCAGCTTTCACAGTGTCTAAACTCTCACTTCACCATTTCCACCCGCCAAGCACATTGTTGAGCGTGTGGTCTGCAGTCCTGGGCCCAGAACTGTGGTTAGCCACAGCCACAGGTCCCTATAATAGATCTGAGCATCACTGGTGATTACCCCTTACCTCTATTTCTGCAGAGCTACCATGTAACAGACTGCCTAGACGCTCCCTTCTGAGAGGCGGAGAGAGGCTTGCTCTCATTTGCATCGGTTTGTGTCCTATTTTGGTATCTTCCTGTATCAACCCCCAAAACACCATCACTTACAAAGGCCATTAGCCTTTCCCAGGACTTTGCTGTCTAGTTTCAGATATCCCAACTGCTTCAAAAATTTATTGTAAGGATGAAGAAACCATTAGGTCAGTAAAATGAAGACACAGAGGGGTCAGATTCTCTTCAGATGTAAACCAATATGACTTCACTATATTCAACAGAGCTACGCTGATCAATACCAGCTGGAGACCTGGTCTACATCATTCACTGTAACAGGAAGCTTAGTCATGGCAATGGAGGGTTTAACACCTCACCATGACTGTGGCCACAGTAGAGGATGTGACCATTTGTTAAGTGAGCAGCGAGGAAACTCTCACCCGTATATAGTTTTAAAGCACGTCCCATGCACAGACTGCAACGGAGTACGAACAAAGCCCAGAGAAACCCTGGGATCCCACGTGCGACGGCGGCTGGTGCTGTGGAAGGAGAATCCCAGCATCTTGGGAAACTCTTTCAGTTCCCCTTTTTAACCTGCTTGTGTGAGCGGGAAGCCACTGCATTCCACAGATGACTTGAAAGTGAAAATAGTTTACATGAACTCATTCTGAAAGTCTTGTTACTTCCCTTTACTGGAAGTAGATGAAACAAACGAATCTCATGAGGATCCTTTTATATCTGGCTTTATTTGACGCTTGACTCTTTTTTCTAAAAAAAACCCCCAGACACACTGAACAGTGGGGCAACTGATAGATCAGGTGCTACATGGACTGTTTCTGTAAGAATGTATGCATAGTTCCCAGGAACCCATCTTGTATTACATGAAAGGACCCATATTCATGGGTAATTTGATATCGGAAATGTCATGTTAAATCCTTGGAAAGCACTTGTATTCAGAGAGAAATCAGCAGGGAACACAGAGAGATGCAAACACATGGAAAGTCTTTATTGAACTAAACCTAAAACCAGCCAGGACAGGCTGAGCTATCCCCTAATAGTCTAACTCTATTGCTAGGGCAACAAGCCAAGCTCTGTTGCTACAGCACCCTAGGCAATTAGGCAAGCCAAAATACACAACAAGAAAGGCCAGACTAGACGGTCCCTTCTGGGCTTGGAATCTATGAATCTAGCATGGGATTGTTTCCTGGCCCTCCTGCTGGACTGGAAGACAGGGTGGCTTGTGACCTGCAGGGATGCAATGCCTGTGTTTGCAAATCCCATGCAATGCTCTGGAAATCTGAAAGACACAGGGAGACAGTTTGCAAGAATTTCCCTTCTTTGAAGTGAAACCCTTCACGCTTATGACTAAGCTTGGTGCACCCATTTCATACGTGCAATAATTCCGTGCGGAACCGTGCATCTTAAACAGCTCAAACCCCTGACACAGGACTGCACTGAGGAGGAAAAGAGAGCAGTCCTCTGCTGAGACCCACTCCATGGCTGCAGTGTCCCTTTCCTGCTTCTTGCTGCTGCAGCTGCTGTTCAGCTCTTGTCCAGACTCCCCTGAGAGATGCTTGTTTGCATTTTCTGATGCTAGATTTTCATTTAACCATTTGTTTCTCTGTGTCTGTGGCTGGCGGTTTGGCTTGGTGCCCTGCAGCCTGAATTCTGCTCAACCACAGCTGCAAACCCCTTTAAAAATCGCTCTGTACCAGTGCTGATTGCCCTCCATATTTTTGCTCAGCTGAGCTATAACCTCACATAACAGCTCCTCTCGGGAGGCAGGGCTTGCTCTCACTTGTGTATTGTATTTCTTATGTATTGCCGCCAGCATCTAACCATTTACAGAGGTCTTTAGCCATTTCCCCAGGGTCTGGCTGTTTTCCGACATCCCTCCTGCTCAAATACTCTTTTAGGCCCAGGAGTATTTGGACAATAAAACCTAGAAAAGGGGCAGATCCTCACCTGGTGTAAATCAGCATGGCTCCATTGCAGACAATCAAAATACATTGTCTTACTACCAGCTGAGGATCTGACCCAAGGCTTTAACTGTAACGTGGGTTTCCAGCAAAGTGCTCGGAAAGTTTACTAGGACTCCTGGCTTGCACTTGTGGGGCTGAGCGTGGAGGACGTGAGCATTCGTTGAACAGGAGGTGAGGAAATTGCAATCACTTGACATTTATAGAGTGTCCCGTCCATAGACACAATGATCCCAGATGCAATGGTGCCTGGAACACAACTAGGGGTTGGGGGAGGAGAGTGGAGCATGGTGGAGAAACACAAGAACCCAAATCCCAGACTGTGCAGCCACGAGGCCATTCCGCGTTCTTCTTTAACACCTATTTCTGTAAGTGTGGAAGCTATGTGTTCTTCAATGGATGGTATGGAGCTCAGCTGGTTACGTCAGTAAAATTTGACAAAGCCTTTTAGGTTACTTCTCATGCAGGGAGATGAAGAGAGAAACCGCATCGGAACCACTCACATTCTGTCTTTATTTTGCTCTTTCAATAAATGAGAAACAATAAAAACTGCAGTCGGGCAATACACAGATCAAGGAATGTGCTGTTTATACACAGACTCCTTAATATATTGTCGTGATACATCTTACATTGAATGATGGGATCCATACTCATTTAGTAGAAACATTTATAAAGGGGGAAGCAAGAGAGATGAAAAAATAGGAATAAAGTGTTCCTTACTCTTGTTCACTCTTTTGTTGCTGTTGAGGGAAGGGAAATCCTTCTGTTCTCCAAGTTAAGTTGGATGAGGGGTCTAGGAATAAATCTAACCCCAATTTTGTTTAAAAATCCTCAAGGGAACCCAGATTTAAAAACCTCTTACCCTAAGGGAAGGCAGGTCGTCTGCGACCACTGTGGGGCTCCTGGCCATATAAAACCAAATTGCCCAAAACTTAAGGTCACCCCTCAGTCTGCACCCACAACCCGACTGTGAGTGCTAATCCGATCACCGTGATCCCAGAGGAAATTGTAGGAGAGGAGAATGGCCTCTCCTAGAAACTATATGAGGACTGAGTCTTGGGAAGGAAGTGAAGAATTTATGGAGAGCAGCAGAGTGAATAGCATTGAATGTACAGGCTGGAGCAATGCAGCATTGCATGTCACTTTGATTAAGGCAAGTTTGGTAAGGGAAAAGGACAGCCTTCCTGGCAAAAGTCTAAATATTTTAGCTTCGGCTAATTTTCTGTAACTGTGCCCCTGGCTAAAGTCCACCTTGCGTAGGAGGATTTTAAGGGTGATGTTCTTGGAGGCATCAGAAAGTTTGATAGGTAATATTTTAGCCATGTCTACGCATAGCAATTTTATAAGCCAGTCCCAGAGATAGCACCAGTGAATCTGATCCATACTATCTGTTGTCAGCATCGTGGGAAAGAGAGGGAAATGCCTTCAGGATATGCCCACCCATGAGGAATTTGAAAATTCTGTTGTGCCAGCATCTGCGCTAGTGAATATCAAAAGGAGTTTGTGATGGCCCAACAAGATGACTCTTCTCTGGACCAAGGGAGGGTTGCACCTCAGAATGATTCCCTGGCTGGGGAAGGAAAAGGTAGATTTTTTTGTAGAAGCTTTGGTGTATAGGAAGGCTCCTATAGGGAAAAGAGGTGACTGGTGAGATTTGCCAGATTGCCTGAGAAATGCAGGAGAGAATTGCTCCAAGTAGTTCCTGATTGTCCATTCACAGGACATTTAGAAGTGGAAAAAAACTGTGAGTGACTGAAATAGGATTTCTATTGGCCTCGCATGTTTGAGACAGTAGGCGATTACTGTCAGAGCTGCGCCTTATGTCCGAAGCATAGGAGGTTCAAGGGACCCTGCAAAGCACCCTTGCAAAATGTGCCCATTGTTCAAGCGGTGTTTACCACAGGGTCTGCAGATATTGTAGGACCCCTCCCTAGACCACCCAGGAATGCAAAGAGAGATACACTTCTTGTGGTGGATTCTGCACCAGGTACCCTGAAGCCCCAGCCTGGTCTACTATTGAATCTGAGCCAATGCCTACAGCTTTATTCACCATTTTCAGCACAGTTAAGTTTTCCCAGAGAAATCTGGACAGACCGTGGTGCAAATGTCATGCAAAAATGGTACGGGAATTACGTGGAGTGAGGCATATCATGGCAGCTCCTATCACCGAGAAACTAATGGGCTTGTGGAAAGATTTCCTGGAACTTTAAAAGCCATGCTAAAAACGTATGTCACCTGGAATGAGGATGACGGGGACGTGTTACTGCCTTATTTGCTATATGTATACAGAAGTATCCTCCAATAATCTACTGGATTTGCTCCCTTTGATCTGTTGTTTGGCAGGAAGATTAGGGAACACCCTGGATTTGATTTGAGGCTCTTGGAAGGGAAGTACAGAGGAGACAGGACAGCCTGCAGAGGAGGTCACTCATTTTAAGGAGAATTTACAGTTCATGATGAATTTAATGCAACAGAACATTGAAAAAAGTCAGGAACCTCAGAAAGTTCGGTATGATTGGCCTACGGCAGAAAGATCATTTGATCCTGGTGATTTGGTGTTAGTGCTGGTCCCAGGGAGCAAAAAAAAAAGCAAGGATTATTGGAAAGGACCCTCTGAGGTGATTGAAAGGGCGAAAAAGTCACAGATGAGGTAAGGAAGTCCAACTGCAGAGAAGTTTGCAAACGGTGCATATCGATAGATTGAAAGCTCACCATGAAAGAGAGAAGGCAGTGAATATGATTGGTTGTGCTGATGAGGGAATGTGCTCTGCCCCTTTAATTGATTCGGTCGAAGAACAGAGAAGAGTCTCCCCTGGAGAGCAATGAATTCGGGGAAGGTTATTTGTCTATGGGGGCTTTCATACAAACTGCATCATCCCCAAACACTATACAGCTTTAAATAGCACCAGACACAAAGCAGGGGGGCGTGGCGCTGATTGCACAAAGCCAGGGGGTAAAGATAACGAGAGAGGCTGGGCAGGGCAGCTCCCAGGGGTTTCAAAGGGAGATGCAGGAGTTCAGCATGTGAGCAGAGACAGAGAGGGCCAGAGAGAGAGAACCATGGAGCCAGGAGGGTAATGAAGAGGCGCAGGCAGGGGAAGAGAGATCTGATTGAAGCTGAGCTCTTTCTACCGCAGGATAGGGCCACATGAGACTCTCTCCTTAAAAATAACTGGGAATGGGAACGTTAGTCACTTGATAACTGATTTTCTCATGTACAGCCCCACTGGACAACTCTAGATCTGCAGCGTAATTGGAGTCATTTAATTGTTCTTGGCTCAGCTATTTTTCATTCCACAGTCAGCCAGGCTCATCCCCCTACAACTCCTCTGGGAGGACTTGGGGTGGCTCACTTTGCTCACTGTGCCCCAGTGAGGAGGTGGTGACAATGACCCACAAGTGCGACTATTGTGATGCAGTGACGGTTGGGTTGGCCACCAGGAGCTGCAGCATTTCACACCAGGATATGGCCCAGAGCACAGGTCTGCTACCTGTGGGTCTGAGTATGGGAACCAGGGTGAAGGAGTAGGGTCTTCTGGGTCCAAGCTAAAGAAGGGAATGAAAGGGAGAGAGGGAGGAAGGAGAATTTGATACGGTGATGGAACTGGGTGAGTGGAAGGAAAGGCAGATTGGGAAGAGAAGGATTGATAAGGGAGGGGAGGAAAGAAGTGGAAGGAATTAATGAGAAGAAATACCAGGGAACTGAGGAAGGGCTAGAGAAATGAAAGAGAAGGAGAATGGAAGAGAAGAAGGAGAGAAGTGTCAGGGCAGAAGGAAAGGTGAAGATGAGGAAAAAAGAGTGGAGAAAGTCAAGAAGAGAATGAAGGAGCACAGAATGAGGGGGAAGAGGAGGGGTAGCATCTTGGGATTCAGTCCTTGGTGATCCTAAGGAAATCAGCTGATTGCCCTTGTTACCATGTGAACTAAGCAGCCAGTTGGGACTATTAAGAGCTAATAATGCAGATTTATTTATTTGGTGTACGCAATCTGGTCTAATCAAGCCACAGAGTACTTATCAACAATGTTCAAGGCATGAAGACATCCAGGAAGTGGAGTCATTTTGCAGGCCTCAACAATAGGTGACATTGGTTTGTGGCTGCCCACACTGACATAGTGGACTGTCTCTAAAATGCCACCGAAATTCCTCTGCAGCACAAACGCCATGTTTGGTACAAAACTGGTTCAGACAACTCCACTGGCTTTGCGGTAAATCAAACCCCAGTTGACACTGAGAGGGGTCCAAGACAAGATAATTACTTGTCACTTTCTCCATGGACCATGAAGCTTGCCACGTGTCCTCCATAAATCTCTCACCTGGCAAATTTACCCACAAGGGGTTCTGTGAGGGCAGATGGCCATTTGCTGGATTAAACAAGTCATTAATTAATGGTGGATGTAGCATATCGCACAATTTCACCACGAGCTTTGCTACAGTTTCCTCTCTGTGAACACTGAGTGGAGTAATATTGCAGAGAACCGGTAAGCATGGTAGATGAGCAGATTTAAGTGTGCCTGAAATAATACACACGGTGGAATTTAGTTGTACGCCAACCATCTTTGTGTGAGACGAGTGAGCCCATACTGGAATCCAATACTTCACTGCTGAATAACAGAGTGCCAAGTCTGTAGTGTACAATATTTGGGCATTGGCACCCCATGTCATTCCAGCCAGTTTTCTGAGCAAATTGTTTTGACCTTAGTCACT
This sequence comes from Mesoclemmys tuberculata, assembly GCA_007922155.1. Taxonomy (NCBI): domain Eukaryota; kingdom Metazoa; phylum Chordata; order Testudines; family Chelidae; genus Mesoclemmys; species Mesoclemmys tuberculata. The sequence goes on along the minus strand of ML675628.1, from coordinate 5,817 downwards.
ATGATTGTAAGATGGTCACAATATGTGAGAGTTCCATCCAATGTGACACCTAGATAGACTGGGTGTGAAGCTTTATTTGCTGCCCATTGAGAACTATATTCAGCTCTCTGCCTGCTTGTGCATGATGTAAGTGGAAGACACTCGACACAAGATATTTCTACACTGCTGGCTCCATGGGGATCGAACCCAGAAGTGCTCTCTGGTCAACACCATTAATCCACCTTCCCGAAAGAGGCAAGGTTGAATCAACAATCAAGCCACAGTCTTACTTCCACTTGGTATCAGTCACCACCACCAACAATAATTGCCCATAGCCTCCATATCTGCCTTCAGAACACGCTCAGGTACGTCAAAGGACGGGACTGAGTTCCGAGGCGTATGTCGTCTGCATAAACAAACTTGGGAGACCCGGTGCACGGTAGGTCATTCAAATAGAAGTTGAATAACATTGGTGATAACACTGAGCCTTGCTGGAAGCTGAGGTTTGTACATTTCAAAAGGAAATGGGGCAAGTGGCCATAGCTGAGAGGTGCCATTAGCCCGACTCTTTTCTTTCAAGAATTACGTTGCAGCTGATCATATTTGTGCAGATTTGACCATTGCAGCTTATTGTTTATCTGAAGTTCACAAAGGCCAGTCAAGAAAAAAATGACTGGAACTGATCATATCCATCAAGAGGAAAGCACTGCACCTTCTCGTAGCACAGGAGTGGAAATCAGGTTTCTACTTTCAGGTGAAAGAAAGGCACTTCTTACCTTTCCAGGGAGGAAGATTACAAGACATGGCTGAATTGAAGGATGGTGTCAGACAGGGAAAGATATCAGTCCAGAAGCAAGAAAAGCATCTTATGATTGCAGTTTGGGAAAAAGGGAATGCGGCTTTTTATACATCATTTATTAAACCATGTAGCTGGTTGTACCTCTGAAAGCCACAGCGAGGCAATGGAAAATCACTGGCAAGGTGGTGCGCATAGAAGCACCCCTGGAAGCCAAGTGAATTGAATATAAAAACACATTTTGATGGATGGCTCTGCATAGCTCAAAAAATAATAAATAAAAATTCTCTGAAACACTGATGTTTACAGGGGATCATAATTCAAGGTGTGAGGAGACAGGTGACCATCCCTGCCAGGAAGAAATGGGTAAAAGTGACTATCTTAGGGAAGAGGTAGGAAATGCCTAGGCTCATAGCATCCAAGTGGATATCAATGGGTCTTATTAACTTTCAGGTAGAAGAACTGTGTAGCTAGTTGCGCTGTCCAGCTGTAAACATCCCTGCAGATCACAGACCAAGGACGTGAGTTTTAAGTTTCTCTTATTACCAAAGGAATCTTGTGCAAATGCAGCACTCACAAATCTAATCACGAATAAATAGCAAATATTGATCGTTACAGCAAATACTTCTCCCGGTAGCAGAGCAGAGGGCTGTTGTGCTCTAGAAGGAGTTAATTACACTGCTCTATCCATGTCTCTTAGTAAGAAACATCCATTTCTGTAATGTTCAAATGGAAATGAATGGATCCTCCCAGGCTTCCAGATGGGAGCAGTGCATCTGAACTTGGAGGATATAAAAAAATGCCAGGAAGGTCTCAGAAGAGCTGTGATGGTCCTTACTGAAAGGAGAAAAGTGAAATGAAGCACTGATGCCAAGGGGTAAAGAACTCACCTTTTTCTGACTTTCAGGGGTATGTTCACAGATCTGGTTATTCTTTCAGGTGAAAGAAATGAAACTCATCTTACACATCAGGAGAGGAATAGTGCACAAGGTAACAAAGCAACATGCCTGACCAGCGGAACAACCTGGTGAGAAGTGAAGAAAGCATTTTTTCCGTGTAGGTAAGGAATAGTTCAGGAACCCATGAAATCTGCCCAGTTTGACAATTGCAGCTGGATGTACCTCTGCTCAACTAACCACAGCCTCGGGGAGTATTTCTGTATTGGTTATTTGCTAAGGGAACAAGATTGGGGAAAGTACTATTAAAAAGCAGGACACCACAAGATTGATTATAAATAATATTGTGGAAAAAATTGACCATTACAGCTGACCACATGTCACAAGACATGTGAAGAGTTGAAGGCCTTAGCAGACCACAGGGACTCATCTTTATCAGGAGGTAAGGAATAGCATCCCAGTGCAAATTAAATACTTTGATTTTCTTTCAGAGGAAGAAAATGCAGCTTATGTTACATGCCAAGAGGGGAATGCTGCCCAGTCTTGTAGTAATTAAGAACAAAGCAATGTATGCAGGCAGAGCTGCTGAAGAGTAAGAGGAGCATCTTGTCACTCTATTCATGGAGAAGGAAGTGTTAAACAACACGGCGTGTTGCAACTCTCCAAATACTGCAACGCTGAGACCATTCCTGGCAAGGAGGTGAGCATTTAATATGCTGTTTTGCCACCTAAACTAAAGGAAAAATGATCATTTCAGTGAAAAGCCCTACAGACATCAAACAAGTATCTGTCCAGTATTGATCATTACAGCAGATCGTACTTCTCCAGCTGTCAGGAGAGCAGTGGCCTGTGCTTTTCAAGAACTAATTAGGGAGCTGATCATCCCCTTTCGAGAGGTGAGGTAAACACATTCTCAGAGATTTCAAGTGAAAATAATGGACCTGGTCCTTCTTTCAGGTGGAAGAAATGCAGCTGATCACACCTTCCAAGACAGGAATTCTTAGACGTTGATAGCAAACCACTTTTGTTGAGCAAAGGAAAAATGGAGCTGGGTGCTGACTACAGGTTGGTAACAACATCGGTATATAGACGTCTCAGTAAACAAGAGGGCAACTGAGGTGTTGAGAGGTGAACATTTGAACTGCTCTTACAATTAGCTGTGCTGCCAATTCTGTTTGTGCACGATTGTTCATTGCACTTCATTGTTCTTTAGAAGCGCAGGAAGAAGATCTGTGAAGTGGATCATTCCTGTTCTGAGGTAAGACGTGCTCCTTCTCATGGCAGCACTCTAGAAGTCAATGATTCTGGGTACGTTTTCAGATTTGACAGCCATTCAGAGGAGAATACCACAGAACTGACGACAGCCATTCTTGCTGAGATGTAAGAAAAGCATCTCCCCTCTCTAGTCGTGGGACTACCCATCAGGAATTAAATATTGCAGAAGATGTTACCTCTCAAAATGAGAGGAGTGCTCAGACCATCGCTGACAAAGAGATGAGCATTGAATGTTCTCTTATTGCTAAAAAAAATCAGATGTAAACCAACATTTCAATGCAAGACCCCAAAAATCTGAAAATACATAGTAATAATAAAGTATCTTTCAAATACTGATTATTACAGCTGGCTGGGCATCAAGCTGTGGGAACAATAGGAACATTTATGCCAGGGAGAGATACAGAAGGTGGTTGAGCTATACCACATTCTATCGGAAATGAACAGATGAGACTGTATTTTCAGGTACAGAGAATGCAGCTGATCTTACCGTTGAAGAGAAGAAATCTACAAACTGTTGAGAAACTGCTCAGATCAGCAAACTTCTGAGAAGAAAGCAACACACCTAATTGGAACAGTGACCAGATGGGGAGTAAGGGAAACTGGGACTTTCTGCTGTAGTACAATGAAGCTGGTGGTATATCTGAAAAGCAGGGATCTGGGATTAGCTGTGAGCGGATGAGCAATTGAGCTGTCTGTAACTTTCCGGACGACAGTGGAACAGCTGGCCAGGAAGAGTAAGAAAACGCTGCTGTTCTTACATTCTGAATGAGTGCTGCAATGCACTCAGTGATCTCACTCATTGAGAGAAGAAAGCTACAAACAGCTGACAGACTATGTAGCTGAGCAAACCTCAGTGAAAAAAGAATTGCCACTAATTGGACCTGGGACTGGATCAGGAGCAAAGGAAGCTGTTCCTTTTGCCTGCAGAGCAATGCAGCTGGCTACGTGCCTGCAGGGAGGGGATCTAGGTTTATCTGTTAATGACGAAGCACTCGCGTTGTCGGTAATTTTCAAAATGACAGTAACACATTCACCACTAGATGACAGCAACACAGCTGCCACAAAATGACAGGAACAGAGTTTCTTATGGAAGTGTAAGAAAATTGCTGCTATTCGAGGCTTCTGAATGATAAACCAGACAGCTGGTCTAGCTCTGCCGGGTTATGGATCACAGAAGGTTGGCTGTTCTAGGGGGGAAGCAGAGGAGCTGTCTCCATCAGCTCGCAGTGGAGCTGGGTGTATGGGCAAAGGTTCACAGTTCATCTGCTTCCGCTGTGGCTGGTGTTGAAATCCACCTGGCAAGAGAGCAGGACCTGGTTGCGACTGTAGAGAGGGGGACTGGAAAGGGAAGTTACTATGGGGCAGAGGAAAGCAATGCAGGAGGTTGTGTCTGTAAGGGCTGATCAGTGGAGCTCGTCTTGACTGTCACAGGTTGGCAGTGTCTGGTTGTGGCCGTGAATATTAACGAAGGTGCTGAGCGATAGCTGTCGATGGAGGAAGAGCCTGTCGTAGCCACCAAGGCTAAAGCAGTGCAGCTGTTCAGAGCGGCCACTTGGGAAACGATGCAGCTGCTGACAGTTCTGGTGAAGAAACATCTTTCACTTTGACAACCCTGTTGGAGGATTCAAATCGTATCTGTCCACCTGCTGGGAGACGGCGAGCAGCTGGTTCCGTCTGCCAAGATGGAAGCAATGAAGTGGGGCGTACAGTCATATCTGACAAGAACGCACTGGAATTTGACTAAGACTGGGACACCGACTGTATCTCAGGCTGTGACGGGACAGGGTGTGTAACCATAGTGACCACTGGGTACTTTCCCACTGTGGTCCTTGCTCCCATGCACAGGGTCAAACTGATTGCCAGGTTTGGGGTCAGGAAGGAATTTTCCTCCAGGGCAGATTGGCTAGAGATCCTGGAGATTTTTCGCCTTCCTCTGGGGCATCGAGCAAGGACTGGCCCTTAGGGCCATTTAGGAACAGACAATAAAACATCATAGAAAGTGAAATCTGTCGCCTTTCATCATTGCCTCTGTGCTTCTTTGAGAAAAAAATACCCTTCCCCAACTCTCTGCAAACAGGATCCTCGCACCGTGAACAGTGTGTCCCCTCCCTCACTGTCTGCAATCATGGCATCTCTACCTTGTTTCCTTTGTTTTCTCTCCATTGTCCTCAGTACTGCAGCAGGAGCCCTGTGGAGAGTTGATCGGATGTGACAGAGTGAGCTCTCATTTGAGTGGATGGCAACCCTCCCCTCTGCGCCCCCCCCCCCAAAAAAAAACCCACACCCCACGACGACCCAAGCAGCTGTAGGTAATAGACTACCCCTGAAAATGAAAAGTAGAGCGTGACCCAATTGGCTTCAATTAACCACCAATCTTCTCAGAGGCTGCTGGTGGTGGGAGGGGTCTGGGACTTCTACAGCTCGGACCCAGCTCACTTCCCCGTGCTAGAAGGGAAAGCAGTGTTAAAGAACAGCCTGCTTATGGAGTGGCCTGGTGACACTAGGTATTTTTCCCCACAAAAAGCTCTGCTTGAAAACTAACCGTTTTTGTTCTTGCTGAGATTTCTGTTTGGAACTTTTTTAAAATGGAGACTCTGCGAAAGCTTCCATGTTGTGACACAAGCAATTTGCTGCACAAAATAAAGTGTGTTTTGGTGGGAAAATGTGATTGACCTTTGTCTGACGTGGCTGAAATGCCGCAGGCTGGAGAACTGGCAGCAGTGATGGCTATATATTTTAACAGCAGATGCTTTTAATTGTCACTGATGAGTATCGCCCTGTGCTGTTGCATTTTACTGGTTTTACAGTGCCAGTTTTTAATTCTGACTTTCTGGCAGAGTTTAATACAAATGTCTGGGGAACTTTCTCACT
>ML675627.1:11931911-11980093 GCA_007922155.1 Mesoclemmys tuberculata | reverse complement strand
TCTGTGGAAAACCGTCCCCCTTGAGATAGACATGGAATTCTATAATGCAATGAATAAAAGGGCAGACTGATAAATGCACAAGATTAATAAATCAATGTGTATTTATCAATTTAATTAATCAAACAGCTGTGCTGGTTGGAAGGATTAACAGTACCTCAGGCCTAAGAGTTGTAGAACTTTCCCCTGCTTCTGTCTATTTTCTGCTCTAGGATTGATTTCCAGTTTTTAAGGGATGCCTTTTTGCCTCTAAGTGCTTCTTTTACTCTGTTGTTTAGCCACAGTGGCTTTTTTGGTCCTCTTACTGCTTTACTCATAGTCGATGAGTCTGCAAAGAGTGTGGCAGCTGCACTAAGGTGACTATAGGAAGCAGCTTTGACCCTGAACTGAGCAGCACTGGGAGGTTTTTGTACTGGTCTGTATCACTGTGAGAGGAGTATCATAGCCTTGTTGACAGTAATAATCTCCAGCATCTTCGGCTTCAACCCTGCTGATTGTGAGAGTGAAATCGGTCCCAGACCCACTGCCACTGAACCGGGCTGGGATTCCAGAGGCACGGGTGGAAGCATGATAGATAAGGAGCTTAGGAGCTCGTCCCTGTTTCTGTTGGTACCAGGCTAAGCGGTTTACGAATAAGTAAGAAAGGCTTTGACTGGCTTTGCAGTGGATGGTGACTGTGTCTCCAGGAGACACGGCCAGGGATTCTGGAGTCTGAGTCAGCACAATCTGTCCACTGGAGTCTGAATTAACAAACAGAATAAGAATTAGTACGTACACGTATCGACTCCCTCTCATATATACGTAGAGCATAAATATAGATTATAAATGGTCTAGTTAAACAAACTACAGAGTATTTTATCTTTGTAAATATTCCCATGTATCTCTTTCGTTATTTATGATAATTCCTCTTTAGAGAATGACATGACTGTTAAGATTGAGGAGATCCTTTCATCCAGTGTTGTGTGCAAGTGTATTTTTATCACACCATTTTTATCTCTTTTGTCGTTTGGATTCAAGCATCTCAGAGGTTATTGCCCCTACCTGGAGAATAATGTGTCTTTATACAACTTTCCTACATCGCTGACATTTTTTCGTGGCTTATTGTAGCTTTAATGATCCAGACCAAGCTTCATTTGACTCTTACCGTGGATCCAGAGCATGAACAGCCAGACGAGCTGAGCCTGTGAGATCATCTTGCTGCGAGTGACCGATCCCGTGCTGAGCGTGGAACTGTAACGAGTGTCATGGAACATTTATACCGGCCCAGAACCGCAGGGTGGGGTCACTGGGGTGAGAAATATGCAAATTTAGTGCAGAGAGGAAAATTCCCAACTGACCTAAAAACGGTTAGAAAAAGGGAAGTACAAGGGGCTGTGGGTGAAAGAGGCAAGGAGAACACGGCCGTCCCGGGGCAGCATCCTCAGTTTGGTGCTCGTGGTGATCAGGATGGCGGTGCTCAGAGGTCCCTGGGAGGATCAGGCACTATTTTGTTGGGTGCTGAAGAGACTCGTGTTAGTTCAGTCCCTGTCCCTCCCTCTGCGGTGAGGTGGCGTTTATCCGGGTGGAATGGGGATGAATGTTTACAGCTCATCGGTGCTGTTTGGCTGCGTATTAATTTTAAGTAGCTCAGAAGTATAATTATACTACGAATATCCTCAGAGATATGAATTCAGTGGTGCTGATTTTCCTACCTTAGGGCTAACTCCAGTCTTCTTTACTGCTCTCTTCTGGATTTATTATTCATCTCCTCAGAAACCTATTGAGACTGGACAGCCTTAACCCTTAATTTCCTATCTCTGCCATATGGTGTTCCTGAGGGGGTAGAGGAATAGGCTAATGCTGAGTGTAGATGAATAGGCGAATATCCCATTGGTTTGTGACTCTGTGTCAGTGCTCCCCATGTTCTGTGTAACAATGTATAAATAGATCAGGATTTTCATTCCCGGAGATCTAATGTTAGACCCCTAAATTCATATTTCAGCAACTGAAATATATGGCCTCATCTTCAAAAGCGTGGCGCTCCCAGCACATGCCACTAGAAAGGTGGTCAGCCATGTGGGGTTGTGATGTGGCAGTTTAGGTTCTTGGTTAAAATGGTGAGATGTACAAAGCAGCTGCTCGGTAAACACCAGTTCCCTGTGCCCAGGTACAGCCCCGGGGTTGGGCACAGCCCCTGGTCTCTGCTACGCCCACTGATGACACATGACAAAAGGTGTCTGAAGCCAACTAGAAGCATATGATTTTGCTGCTGCTACCGATGTGTGTGGGTCCTTCGATGGCTGGGTAATTTTAAGTTGTGCTAGGACTGAGAGAGAGAGAGAATCAGCACAGTCTGTGACCACCCTACACTCACGTCCTCCCTGGCAATGCCACAATTGTTTGGGCTGTGCTGCCCTGTAGGTTGTCCAGGTTATGGGCTGCTGTAAATGCTTTGTGCTGCTGCAGTTTGAGTGATCCTTTATTGTGGTGTAATCCAGCATAAAGCTAGACTCTGGCTAGCCCTCAGGTAGGATTCCTGCCTCCATTTACCTCCACCGGAAGGATAAACAAGCCCAGACCCCCTTTGAGTAGAGAATCCTCCCCGAATAGTGTCTTGCTTCACTCCTGGTTCAAATCCTCATTTGATGAGGAGAAGGGATTTGAACAGGGATCTGCCACTATTCTGGTGAGCGCTCTAACTACTGGGCTATGGGATATTTTGATGTGGGTCTCTTACTCCCTTGTTGAAGATCCACTTAACAGAAACATTGAATAATTAAATATTAATTGGGTGAAAGAGAGAGTGAGGGAAACACTAGAATACCTTAATGGGTCTGGGCCATAATGATTTCCATGGTTTTTGATTCAGGCCCTTCCTATTTAAAACAGTTTCTCATTTTCTTTTGCAATTTCCCATGAGACAACGTTAACCAGCAATTGTTTATAACTCTGAGGAATAACCAGGTGTTGGGTTTCATGCAGGCCGGACAAAGTACAGCGACCAATATGATTGCAAGCAAAGTCATTTATTGCAAGGCAAGAGCCATCTTATATAACATTTCATATACTGCTCACATCCTCATCTCACAATGACTGATTGGTTGAAAGTTATAAACATACACACAGCACAAGCACAAGCTAATTCTCATGGACTTCTTGAAATTTCCCACAGCTGCCTAATTTATTATTCTGTTTACCTCCTGGACACCGACCTGAGAAAAGAGAAAGGGAGGTGCCCGCCGTCCTTGGCCGGCTTCCACTTAGCTAGACAACCTTATCTAACTCTCATGTCCTTGGAGCCTAGCACTGTAACTTCCCATCCCAGGCCCAAGGCAGCATATGGATGGTAAATCCCCACATCTCCCCCTCTCTTATCAAAAATACCTTCAACAAACCGCTCCAGGCTTCACTGCAAAAGGCGAACAAAACAAGGAAGACAAATAAGAAGCAAAAACACAATCCCTAAAATAATAATTCCTGTGTGAAAAAATGAAACAAGCCAGGCAGGCCAGCCAAAGCTGCTCAATCATTCCCATAAGGGGTTGTGATTACGTGTAATTTTATGCACATTATCCTGTAACTGCTGGAGCAGGGCATGAATAGGGTGTGAGTGGTCAGACAAGTTCATGCAACACATACCTTCGAAATCCTCACAGCCGTGCCCCTGCGCCAATAGTAAAAAATCTATGGTGGCACGATTCTGCAACACAGCGTGTCTAACGCTATCAGCATCTTGCAGGAGGGCTGTGATGATTTCGGAAGTGAGAATAAATTGCTTAATACTCCAGCAAGCCAATTTTTCTAGATTAGTCAAAGCATACACCCCAAGAAGAAAGAAAATGGGCAGTACGACGAGAAATGTAGCCCACCCCATTGTCTGTTTTAACCAGGGAAGGGATACCCATTACCGCGAAACAAGCCTGCCAATGTTTAATAACATCTTTAGAACCGGTAGAGGCAAGAGCGGAGGCCCACATAAAACCTGAAAAGGTGTCAATGGAAACATGTAAATGCTTAAGGGAGCCGAACTTGGGAAACTGAGTAACATCAGTTTGCCAGATCTGAAGAGAGGAAAGTCCGCGTGGGTTAACTCCAGCGGCGAGGGGAGCAATATGCAACTGGCAATCTGGATAAGAGGCAACGATAGCACGGGCCTCAGCAAGGGGAATACAAAACTGGCGAGCAAGGGCCCGGGCAGACTGGTGAAAAAACTTATGAGAAACACGGGCCTGTGCAAAGGAATTAGGAACATGAACCGAGCTAACCAATTGGTCAACAAGGGTATTGCCCTCAGCCAGACCATCCAAAATACCGGAGTGGCTTCGGATGTGGGTAATAAAATCCGGGGGTCGAGCCGAGCCTGTAGCTGGGGGTCAGCGTACTTTCCGGCTCCTAGCAGCATGTTCTTCGTTGCAACACGCAACGGATTGTCATCTGGCAAATCTAAGTTATTGACGACCACAATGTCCACCCGCTTCGCCCAACTGTCCCTCCATAACAATCTCTGTGTAGGGGTGAGAAGCATATCAGCAAACTTCAGGGCATCATATGGACACATTGCCTTCCTCGAGAATACTTGCTTAATCAAAGTCTGTACATACGGATTAGTTATTCCATAAGCCATTATTGATTTTTGTGCTTCCCGGACCAGCTTCCAATCCAGGGGGACCCATTGCCGCCTATTAGGGTGCTGCGGGTCAGGCGTCATGACAGGAAAAACCCCAGGCAGAAACTCCCCTTCTATTATTGCATTTTTTATGAGTCCCTGCCATCTTTGAACCGGGTCCAGGGTGCCCGAAGCCACCGGCATAGACAAATATGCAGGAGGTTTCCTCACTTGCCAGTGATCAAGCGCACGATCACGCTCGCGCTTGCGGGCACTCATTTGCTCCTCTATCTCCACACATAGACGAACCATCTCCTGATCATCATCATAATGCTCAGAAGCGGTTAGAGTATGCGACCGCACGGCCCCACGACCTTCGCCTGTTAGCTCGCAAACTTTATCCAGTATACCCTGTATCTGCTGTCCTTGTCGCAGCAGCTCCTGCTGAAACCCATCTGGGTGCATCAATTCGCTTAAGTTGGGGTACAATCTTTCCACAGGCAGGCCCGGGGGCTCTTCACCAATGTTCATTTCAATACCCAGAAAAGACGAGTCAGCCGGCAGGGGAACAGTACCGGGGCCGACTTCACCGGAGTCGCCTTCAGGCGCACTTGGAGCCAGGGGCACCACCGGGTCATTTCCAGCGAAAAACTCTCACGCTCCGACCGGCAATACACAAGGCGCCTCAGGCTTCAGTCGAAAGATCTCGCTCACTGCCACTTGCACCGCCGCCTCGGCCGCAACTGTTTCCACAATCCCCTTAGTCTTATGCCAAATCTGGCTCAACTGCACGGCCTCCTTGTTGCCGTGTGTCACTGAGTCCCACAAGTCGGAACCTAATTGTTCCCAGACGATCTTGTTAAAAACCATGTCAGGCTTGACAAAAAACCCGCGTCTCTGTCCCCATCGTAGTAAACGGGACAACGCGTCCGGGGCAAGTTTCTCCCCGTTTCTCCGCGATGCGAGTCAAAAACCCATGCACCGTTTTTTCTTCAGCTGATGCAGCGGTACCCATACTATCTTACGCAGCCGCTCACCTGTGAGCTCACACACACTCCTCTCTCGGACGTCCAGGAGCCGTAGTCCGACGGTACCTCCTGCCGTGGCTGCACTCCCTGCCTTTTCGTTGGTGAGGACGGATCGATCTCGATCGGTTCCTGCCGAGTCGTATCACGTCGGGGTCACCATTTATTGGGTTTCATGCTGGCCGGACAAAGCACAGCGATCAATATGATTGCAATCAAAGTTATTTATTGCAAGGAAAGAGCCATCTTATATAACATTTCATATACTGCTCACATCCTCATCTCACAATGACTGATTGGTTGAAAGTTATAAGCATACACACAGCACAAACACAAGCTAATTCTCATGGACTTCTTGAAATTTCCCACAGCTGCCTAATTTATTATTCTGTTTACCTCCTGGACACCGACCTGAGAAAAGAGAAAGGGAGGCGCCCGCCGTCCTTGGCCGGCTTCCACTTAGCTAGTCAACCTTATCTAACTCTCATGTCCTTGGAGCCTAGCACTGTAACTTCCCATCCCAGGCCCAAGGCAGCATATGGATAGTAAATCCCCACAAGTAACATGAGTTGTTCCTTCGTTCCAGAAGATGAGCTTGCTGCCCCTCCAACCCTTCGAAGCTCTGCTAGCTCTAGAGTTCAGGAACCTGGTTCAGCCTCTTGAAAAGGCAGCACTGCCGTTAAAGTGCTTGGATGGCTCTGTCTGTTTTAATCCTGGAATGCTCAGACTGGGAAGCAAATAAGAATTATTTTGGTGAATTGGGGAGTAAAATGGTTTGTTTGAAAAAATGCCCCGTCCCGTCAGTAGCTGCTGCAGGAAAAAACTTTTCTTTTGAAAGAAATCTCTCTAGCAGCAAACTTTCCTGGTGAGATGGTACGTGTCGCTATATTTACATCACTGAGTGGCGCAGTTACAGTCTTCCAAGTTGTTCTTGGTGTGCTAGCAAATGTTGGCTTTTGTGAAAACGTGCTGTGGTGGTGTTAATTTTGGCCATCCAGAGTTTGAGGGAAAGGGATCTGTGTGAGTAGCAGAAGAGTTTGATCCCTATCTTGCTCTTTGATTAAATTCCTGAGGCAGATTTTTGCTTGGGATACAGATGTTGAGATGTTGGGTTGAGGGGTTTGCCTGCATGCTGTTTATGATCACCCCTATTTCAGGCCAGGTTTTTGTGTGTAAATAAAAAGTTATGCTTCATATTCTCATCCTCCACATCTCTGATTTCTGCTGCACTGAGAAGCTGACCTGCAAATCCAGGACATCTGCTGTTGGTCAGCAGAGGGACAGCATTGATGTTAGCACTGGTATGGCACTAGTTTTGAGAAAGAGACAACTTTTATTAAAAGTTGAACAGTGGGAGTAGGGGAGTCTGCCTGGGGTGTTGATTGAAATGCTCTTGAAAATCTAGTGTAGCAGTTCCACTTTGTATGGGAATCAGGTGTTAGACTGACAGGGACAGGATGGAGGAGGCTTTTGTATTGCTCTGTATCACTGTGACAGTAAGGTATTGTGGACAATAACAATTTGCAGCATCTTCAGCTTCAACCTTGCTGATTGTGAGTGTAATCAGGACCAGACCCCCTGCCCTGAACTGGGCTGGAATCCTGGGTTGCAGGGAAGAAGCCAGCTAGGTAAGGAGCCTTGGAGCTTGTCCTTATTTCTGTTGGTACCAGGTAAGTAGTGGTTTTGTGACTTTGTAAGCAAGTAGTTTTTAAGTGAGGTGAAACTTGGGGGTACGCAAAACTAATCAGACTCCTGAAAAGGGTGCAGTAGACTGGAAAGTTTGACTGGCATTACTGGAGTGGATTAGTGTTATTGCAGAGTTTCCAGTTGGCACAGTTATACATATTCTTTCAAGTTTTTTTCTTAACATGTGAGTGAATATGTAGTTTTGGGAAGACTTTCTGTGCTGGTGTTTTTGGTCATGCAGGGTTGTGAGGAAAGGGAGCTGTGTGAGATGCACGAGAGCTTCTCTGCCTTCATGTCTGATGAGAGTACATTTTTGAAGCAGATTTGCAAACTAGGAACTGGACATTGGTGTTGGGGTAGATTCCTGAGAGAAGGGTTTCCCTGCATGCAACTTGTAATTGCCTCTCTCCCAGGTCTGGTTTATATGTGTGAATATAAGAAGTTGTTGTTAGGATCCTCAGACTCCACATCACTGATTTTTCCCTCCCCCCAGAAGCTGGCCTGCAAAGCAGGAACATTGGCTGCTGCTTGGCACTGGGTCAACAATGGTACTAAAAATGGGCCACTATTCCTGGGAAAGAGTCCGCAGTGCTAGACAGGGCAGCGGTGGGAGCACAGGGATTCTGTGCGGTGCGGAAAGATTTTTCAAACTCTGAAGTCTGGTGTAGCAGAGACACTAGGTAGAGGAAGCAGCTGTTACACTGAAACGAACGGGATGGGCAGGTTTTTGTACTGGTCTGTATCACTGTGAGAGGGTAGCCATAATGCTGCTGACAATAATAATCTCCAGCATCTTCAGCTTCAACCCTGCTGATGGTGAGAGTGAAGTCGGTTCCAGACCCACTGCCGCTGAACCGGTCGGGGATCCCGGAGGGTCGGGTGGAAGCAAGAGAGATAAGGAGCTTTGGAGCTTGCCCCATTTTCTGCTGGTACCAGGCTAAGTAGTCACTGCCTGAGTAAGTGAGGCTGGAACTGGCTTTGCAGTGGATGGTGACTCTGTCGCCAGGAGACACGGCCAGGGATTCTGGAGTCTGGGTCATCACGATGTCCCCGCTGCAGCCTGGATTTATGAATAAAATGTAATTTAATACATTGTCAGTCAAACTGGACCATACTGGGGATCTTTCAAGAGTCCCCTTGACATCTTTATGTAATTACTTAGCTCATCACCTGGCCATGATATTAAAGATTAAACTTCATTCTTACTCCCTTTCTCTAGTACTCACAGCTTTCTCGTCTGTGCTCTTTCTTTTCATGGCATTTTAAATAAGAGAAACAGTCTCTGAAGTTAGTGACACTTTCTGATGAAAGAGAATAGTTTGATATTCAGCCTCTTTAGATTTAAACAGTTTTTTATTGGATCAGTCTATAATCTCTTTAGGACAGAGCCCATCTTTTCATTATATGTCTGTAAAGTGCCTAGAACAAAGGTGCCCTGATTCCTGATTAGTTAATCTTGGTTCTATTGCTGTACAAATAATAAGCAATAACTTTAATTCAGACAGTTCCCCCTTGATTGATGCTTACCCTGGATCCAGAGCACTAACAGCCAGATGAGCTGAGCCTGTGAGATCATCTTGCGACGTCTGACTGGCCGGATTCTGATCAACAAGCCATAACGACAGACAGAACATTTATAACGGCTCCCAAGAGCAGGGAAGTATCACTTGGGGGTGGGAATATGCAAATCTGGGTCAGATGAAAATTCACATCATCGTTACACATGCACAAAAAAGGAAGGGCCCTGGGCAGCTTAAACAGTCAAGTTCAACCCCACAGGCCCTGGGCAGCTCCCTCCCTACGGATTGAAATGGCACTTGTCAGGCTGACTGGGAATAAACGTTCTCAGCTCATAATTCTTGCATAGGTCCCTGTTAGTAGCACCGTGACACTAGAGATGGCCTCACAGCAGCGCTACGGTGTATTCTTTCTGAGAATGAATATGGAAACCGAGAAACAATATGGAGGGTTGCTTGTGGGTGTGTGTTCAGGCTCTCAGCAAACATGGGTGAACCCTGAGGAGGCCAATTAAGGCTTGATCTAAAGCCCACTGACGTCAGCAGGTGTCTTTCCCCTGACTTTAATTGGTTTTTGGATCAGGTTTTACGTGCTAGTCCCAGTGTCTCCTCACTTACACCGAGGTGTCAGCACACGTGCAGGTGGATGGCGTGCGGGAATTGGTTTGGGTATTGGAAACAAAATCATTTACCCGGGAGAAAAAGAGTTCAGGTGAGGTAAAACCTCTGATATTTGGGGAGAAAATTATCTGGGCCATGTACTTATTCCTATTTGTGCTGCAAGCTGGGGACCTGTTGGAGAACTGCCGTGTGTGTAGCCCAGCCAGCAAAGTGTTCATGTGCTGAGCAAATCCCCACCCCTGCATCAAGCCTGGCAGTTGCACAGAGGAAGCAGCTGTGACACTGAACTGAATAGCACCAGCAGGTTTTTGTACTGGCCTGTATCACTGTGAGAGGGGCAGGGTATGTTTTCTGACAGTAATAATCTCCGGCATCTTCAGGTTCTACCCTGCTGATTGTGAATGTGAAGTCAGTGCCCGACCCACTGCCGCTGAACCGGTCAGGGACCCCAGAGGCTCGGCTGGAAGCAAGATAGATAAGGAGCTTTGGAGCTTGTCCTGATTTCTGTTGGTACCAGGCCATGTTGTTGCTAATGCTGGAACTGGCTTTGCAGTTGATGGTAACTCTGTCTCCAGGAGACACTGCCAGGGATTCTGGAGTCTGGGTCATCACAAGCTGCCCGCTGGAGTCTGAATTAATAAACAGAAAATAAATTATCATGTACATGTATAGTCTGTCTCTCTAGTCTATATGTATAGCATGACTATATATAATCATATTTATATATAAAGTCAATAGTATGGTTAATCAAAATACAATATTTTGTCTTTATAAAGAGTCCTGTCATAAATCATCTCTGAGAATGATGTGAACTTTGTTTGAACTGTTGGTTTTTTTCATTCCAAGTTGTTTTCAATTGTGTGTATTTTTCTCAGACCTCTTCTCCCTTTTAGTTGAAATCTGGAGCCATCGTTTCAGAAGTTACTGCCATGAACTGAGGACTGCTTATATATCACTATACAATATTTCTAGACCGCTGACTTTTTCCATAGATCATTGTGACTGAAATGATCCCGCGCCCCCTTCATTGGAGTCTTACCCTGAATCCAGAGCACTAGCAGCCAGATGAGATGAGCTTGTGAAATCATCTTGCTACGTCTGACTGGTCCGATCCTGACCAACAGATAACAGTGACATGCAACATTTATAATGGCTGACAGCGGCAGGGTGATGTCATCTGAGTGTGAAATATGCAAATTTATCTCAGACTAAAATTCCTAGCTGAGCTAAAAACGTGCAGAGAAAGGAAAGTAAAAGGAGCTGTGGATGAAATAGGCAAACGCAACTTCCTGGGCTCCTGAGTTTATGATAAACTGGCAGTTCTGTTGACACTGATGATGATACCTAGAGGTGGTCTCTGTTTGGATCAGGACCCAATTTTGTTGCGTGCTGAACATCCCCATATTAAGTTACAGTCTCTGTCCCTCACTGTGTGTGGAAATGGCGTTTGTAAGGGTGGAATGGGAATAAATATTCTCAGCTCCTCAGTAGTGCTTGTCTGCTGGTTTATATTTAATGGCTTCAGAATCGTTATATTAGGAATCGTCTCACCAAGATGAATTCAGTCTTGTTGATTAGGGGGCTGGACTAAGGGATCTACGCATGGAGCTAACCTCTCTCTTCCCCACTACTCCCCAGTGGGTTTATTCATCATCACCGCAGACTCTGTAATGATGCACAGAGATGTGGGCTCTTTAGCCCTCTATCGCCTATTTCTGCCACATAAATCCCAAAGGCCATTGCAGTCTCTGGGAGTAGGCTGATATCCCTTTGAACAGTTTGTGAGCCCTGTGGCAGTGCTGCCCGTGTTCCATGTACCTACGTACCTTCCATGCTCTACGTGGGCAATCACAGTCCAAAAAAGTATCACCATTGTACTGGAAATCTCCTTCTACACATAAGATCAGCACAGTTATCTCTTTGATAAGGGAACTGTCAGTGACCATTAACTTCTTGCTCCTGTATCTTAACTCTCACCTCAGAAACCCTATTGTAATGTCAGCAAATGTAATGAGAGCCTGGATCCAGAATTTCCTGAGAGTTGACCAACCAAGTTTTTAAACACGGTATTTCTTAAACATAACGTTATGTGAAGGCAGTTCTTTCCATTTAAGTTTTCTTTATGAATTTCTCCTAGAATCGGTTCCTGTTCTAAATGCAAAGGCAGAAATGTTAATTGGGAGCTGTTTAAGAACACTTTCCTAGATGCCCAAAAGGCCACACTTGAGAAAGAGGTTTATACTTAAGCTTGGCAGAATTCAGGTGTTTTGGTTTTTTTTGTAATTTCAATGGATAGTATTTTTTTAAAAAAAATGTTAAGCAATATTTATTTTTCACTTTAATTTTCTTGATTGTGTGAAATTATGGGTTTAAAATCTTTTGTATTTTTATCAATTTGAATATTCACACTTGTGGGAAATTAATGGAGTGTCAGAGAATAATTTGATGGAGTTATTGAGATTCAAAAAGTAAAGCTTTATTTGTAACAAGCCTAATCTGAAAGTCTAAATCACAGAATCTTGCCCATAATAAGGTCTTCAGTTCCAATAGCTAGGAGATTTGAACAGAAAAAAAAATCTCAGGCCTTTTGGTACAGGTACAGGAATGTGTAATTAATTGCTAGGGCCAGCAGATGATGCCAGATTTCAAAACTTCTCCAAATTTGAGCTTATTTCTTATTTTAGTGCAAAACGCTGAGCTGCTCAAGTGGGTTTTGCAAGAGGCACATGCAACATTTGTCTTGTACTTTTCTGAACAGATTGATCTTTCCACAGACCATAACGTTACTGGAATTGCAAATGCAGGTAATGCTGCACTGGACAGGACAGCACATGACTGGGATTCATGTCTCCATGTTCAAGGGCTGTTACGCTGTCATTTGAGGGCACATCACGCCCTTTGAAAGTCAAAATCACACTTCAAATCTTCTGCATTTTTTTTGTAGTTGATGAAATTGTGTGACATCTGAATCTTGACAAATGGATCAAACACTTCATAGTTAGCAAGAAGAAATCTTGATCATAGAGTCCATTGGATTCATTGCGGGATATGGTTGTCTTTAGTTGACTTTGAAATATTGATGTAAAAGTATGCATTGCAGATGAAAGGATTTTGCTTTTTGGAGCCTTTTGACTTGAATTCTACTTTATAAAGGCATTATCTACATCAGTAACAACATGTGAATCACAGATAAGAAGCATGTCAATGTAAGGTTAGGGTGCCTTTCTTTCAATTTGCAAATGAACCCTGTGGATTTTTAACTTTTCTTTATATTTTTGGTAACTTGCAATACAGTTCTCGTTTGTTTCCACTGTCCTTGACCACCAGGTGTAGTTTTATTGCCTTCTTTGAGGTGATTTCCTCATTAAAGAAGAGGATGCAGTCTGTCACGTCCCAGTGTGCATGTATGAATTGTGCTGCCTTGACACAGGAAAAGCAGCATGATGGCACACCATGAGTGGGACATGCAAACTCAATGGAGTAACATTGTTGCCTGGACAGTCTTTAAAAGACACTAGTTTTCCCTGTTGGCATGTTTATGTATCACTGGAAAATATACCACACGTTTATATGTAGTCGTGGGCAGAGTTTGGGATTTCTGAGCAGTTGTGTTCTGTTTACACACAATATTTTCCTTTCCTGGGGTTTCCCCTCTGTGCCTCTGCTCATAAAATATTAAAGGATTTATCCAAATTTAAACCAGCGTATTTTGAAAGGTGCTCTTTTTCTGCTATTTCTGGATCAAATGAATAATATTCTCTAGAAAGGAATAAATATGTTCAAGAATAAGTTTATATTATCTCCAAATTGTTAATTAACCTGCTGAAAGACCAGACCAGGGAACTGGAGGTGGAGAACAGTCAACAAAAAGGGGGAAAAAAAAGATGTCAGTGACGGGATGCCTGCCCCTCACTGGCCTGGAAAGGGTTATGAGGGCCCTTGGAGAAGCTGCATGATAGGTAGCCAATAGGAAGGGGCAGTGTGACAGCCAATCCAGGCCCAGGAGGCTGGTATAAAAGGGAACTGTAGAGCAGAGCCTGGACATTGACTCCCAGGAGCTCAAAGTGGGAGGACTGTCAGGACCCTGGACAGAGCACTGGCTGGCAGCCAAATGCACCATAGCAAGGGTGGAGAAGGTACGGGGCTGTGGGAAAGTAGCCCCTGGAAATCCTCAGAGGAGTTGTGGGAAGATGCAGCAAAATGGCTGCCCCATACACAGGATCCTGGGCCAGGACCCAGAGTAGTGGATGGGCCTAGATCCCCTCTACTTCACCGATCGCCATTGAGGTGGTGGCAGGACTGTGGCCACAGTGGGAAGTGACTGAAACAGACGGCAGGATGCCCCGGAAGGGTGTGTGGGGGGGAACGACGTGGATTGTGACTCAGCTGCTGGGATGAGTCATGAGAACGAGGGTTCAGTGGTGCCAGGATGGAGGTGACACACTGCAGAGAGGGGCATCTGCCTATCTGAGAGCTGATTCCCCAGACAGCCGGCAGGAGGTGTCAAGGCGGTGAGTCGAACTGTATTACAGTCCCTAAAACAATACTGTGGCTGAGTTCTAGCATATCCTGGAGATTGCTGTGTTGCTGAAAAAGACTGTAAGGCCCAAGTGACTTCCAGGGATGTAAATCCAAGGTAAATCGCTCAGGAACGGCAGCCAAGTAGTCCCGAGCAGGCTTGGGCCTGCAGTGTTGGTGTGGTGGTGGCTGCTGTATTTGGTTGCGGAAAGTCAGAGTTGGGGATGGCGTGGCCCATTTGTCTTGCAGAACAACCACATGATGCAGTTAGCAGGTTCCCACTGCAGCCTGTCAGTGTGCCTGTCCTCTTGGCAGGGATCTGGATGCTGACAGTGCAGTTGCATGTGGCTCGATGGCAGGAGCTGCCAGAACCTCCACTGCTCAGTACCAGCTTGAGTAAAACCAGATGAATCTTCAACTGCTCCCACTGCTGACCCCAGCCCTGAAAATATGTCAAATGCCCTCAGACGAGGGAGGGGATATGTTGTTGTTTCTTCCTATGTTGGCTCACTTGTGAACCTGACAACTCCCCAGTTTCTCCTTCAAAAGCCCCATGTTGCTGTGATCTTCCCTCCATCCAAGGAAGGCTGGTTGCAGCCAATAGCTCCATGTCTAACTGGCAGCTGTTCACAAGCTGAGTGCCTCAGGGGTCCGGTTTTGTTCAACTTCTTCATTAATGATCTGGAGGATGGGGTAAATTGCACCCTCAGCAAGTTTGCAGATGACACTAAGCTAGGGGAAGTGGTAGATACCCTCGGAGGTAGGGATAGGATACAGAAGGACCTAAATAAATTGGAGGATTGGGCCAAAAGAAATCTGATGAGATTCAATAAGGAAAAGTGCAGAATCCTGCACTTAGGACGGAAGAATCCCATGCACAGACTGGGGACCGACGACCTAGGCAGCTGTTCTGCAGAAAAGGACCTGTGGGTTACATTGGATAAGAAGCTGGATATTAGTCAGCAGTGTGCCGTGGTTGCCAAGAAGGCTCATAGCATACTGGGCTGTATTAGTAGGAGCATTGCCAGCAGATGGAGGAATGAAATTATTCCCCTCTATTTGGTATTGGCAAGGCCGCATTTGGAGTTTTGGTCCCCCCACTACAAAAAGGATGTGGACAAGTTGGGGAGAGTCCAGCAGAGGGCAACAAAAATGATTAGGGAGCTGGAGCATAAGACTTATGAGGAGAGGCTGAGGGAACTAGGCTTGTTTAATCTGCAGAAGAGAAGAATCAGGGGGGATTTGATAGCAGCCTTTAACTACCTGAAAGGCGGTTCAAGGGAGGATGGAGCTAGGCTATTCTCAATGGTAGTAGATGACAGAACAAGGAGCAGTGGTCTCAAGTTGCAGTGGGGGAGGTCTAGGTTGGATATTAGGAAAAAAAATTTCACTAGGAGGGTGGTGAAGCCCTGGAATGGGTTACCTAGGGAGGTGGTGGAATCTCTAACTTTAGAGGTTTTTAAGCTGTGGCATGACAAAACCCTCACTGGGATGATTTAACTGGGGTTAGTCCTGATTTGAGCAGGGGGTTGGACTAGACCTCCTGAGGTCCCTTCCAACCCTAATATTCCATGAACATGGGCTGCTGCTTGGCACGAGGTCAGCAGTCATCCTACAAAGGGGACACTGTGTTGGGAATGAGGCAGCAGTGGTATTGACAGTTCATCGGTGGGAGCAGAAGGACTCTGTGTGGAGCTGAAAGATTTTCCAAACTCTGAGGGCTAGTGTCGCAGTTACACCGGGTAGAGGAAGCAGCTGTTGCACTGAAAGGAACAGGATGGGGAGGTTTTTGTACTGGTCTGTATCACTGTGAGAGGGTAGCCGTAATGCTGCTGACAATAATAATCTCCAGCATCTTCAGCTTCAACCTTGTTGATTGTGAGAGTGTAGTCGGTGCCAGACCCACTGCCGCTGAACCGGGCTGGAACCCCGGTTTGCAGGGTGGAAGCGAGATAGATAAGGAGCTTTGGAGCTTGCCCTGATTTCTGTTGGTACCAGGCTAAGTAGTGGCTGCTACCACTGGCGAGGCTTGAACTGGCTTTGCAGTTGATGGTGACTCTGTCTCCAGGAGACACGGCCAGGGATTCTGGAGTCTGGGTCAGCACAATGTCCCCGCTGGAGCCTGAATGAACAAACAGGATATAAATTAGTATGTAGATATACAGTCTCTCTTTCTCTCTCGTGTGGGTGCGTGTGTGCATAGATAGATATCTAGTTAATCAAAAGACACAATACTTTGATTTTGTAAACTTTCCCTGTGCCTCTCTACATCCTTAGGATAGTTCATCTTCTGACAATGATGCTAATGTTAAGTTGGAGGTGGCTGTTTCATTCCAAACTGTCCTCAATTGCTTGTGTCCCCCTCTCAGTCCCAATCAAAAGGAGACAAACTCTTCAGAAGTGTCTGTCACTAGCTAATGTGTGCGGATTCACATAGAACGTTCCTTTGTCTGTTCAGTTTTTCTATGGTTGATTGTAGCTTAAATCATCCCCTCCCCCCTTATTTGATTCTTACCCTGGACCCAGAGCACTAACAGCCAGAGGAGCTGAGCTGGCGAGAGCATCGTGGTACGTCTGACTGGCCTGATGCAGATCAGCAAACGGTGACCGGTGACATGGAACATTTATACGGGCCAGAACTGCCGGGCAGCGTCACCTGGGTGTGCAATATGCAAATTTAGTTCAGCAAAAAGAAATTCCCCCTGATCTAAAACACGCAGAAAAGAGGAAATAAGAGACAGTGGATGACATAGGCCAGTTCAACCTGTTTGGCCCTGGGAACGCAGCCTCAACTTTCAGTAAAATGGCTGTTCCGTTACTGGCGATGATGGTGCTCAGAGGTGCCTTTCTGGATCAGACCTTCCTTTGCTGGGTGCTGAACTACCCCACATTAGATTAGTCCCTGCTCCTCACTTTGTGTTGAAATGGCATTTGTCAGGGTGAAATGAGAACCCCCCCTTTTCTAAGACAGCATTACGGTAATGGTCCGAAACACTGCAGTGACACAATAGAAGCTGTAGAACTGGAGCTGTTACTGCTGTTAGTTTTTTTTATTATGGCTGGTGAAGGGAATCAAGCTGTGAAAGTAAGGGAGCCATGGCCAAGTTCACTTTAGGAGTACTCCAGACAATGCTGCCCACAGCTTTTCCGTGTATTTTATTTCTATACTAGTAGATAAGTGATGTGTTCCCAAAGTGGTGTGTCTGATCTATGTCTGTGAGGCTCTGCTAGAGGAGTTGACCTCAATTGTTTATTATGGTACTCTGCATGGTTAAAGTTGCAACCAATTTCCATTATGAAACTCTCTCTTAGTCCCTATGGGTATATTTTCCTTTGGAAAATGTATTTGCTTTAGAAATTGCCAGGTTGCCTCTTAAGGGGCATTACCGCAAAGTCTAAAATAAATCGTGAAATTGGTCAAGGAACGGGTCATGAGCTGCAAGCTTGATGGGAAAAGTTTCCTTTTGTCTATAGTTCGTTGCCCTCTAGATCAAAAATAGCTTGTTGCTGCCCCTTTGAAGAATCCTCGGTAGCTGTGTCTGAATACTTGAGCAGAGGCTGTATTTGGGCGGAAAAAAAAAAAAAAGTTGGCCCCTGTCTGTCTCCCATTGATTTCAGTGGGAGAAAGAAGACTGTTCCCACTGCTCTCCATGGGAACTAGGTGGGAAATGATATCCTGAATGAAGCTGCTCAGAGACGTGTTTGTATTTTACTTACCTTTATGCCATGGCCTTGCTGCTGCTGCTGATAATTTCCATCTTTTTCAGCTGATTGTGGGTGAAATCATTCTCCTTGTCCCTGCCACTGGAATTGGTGGGAATCCCTGTGGGAAGATAACAGGCCTGAGAAACGAGAAGTTGAGGATTTTGTCTGGATTATTGCTCACACTGTATTAGCTCCACTCAGGGCCTTGCAGCAACAGTGACACTCTCTCCCTGAGACACTGACAGGAGTTCTGCAGACTGTATCATCCCAATCTGTCCCTCAGTGTCTGAAATTACCAGCAAAATCTAAATTAACACAGGTGAGTGAGCAATCTCACTGAACAGTGCCTATAGTGCCCACTAAATGATTATGTGCAGCCCGTGT
This sequence comes from Mesoclemmys tuberculata, assembly GCA_007922155.1. Lineage (NCBI taxonomy): Eukaryota > Metazoa > Chordata > Testudines > Chelidae > Mesoclemmys > Mesoclemmys tuberculata. The sequence goes on along the minus strand of ML675627.1, from coordinate 11,962,055 downwards.
GGCCTCGCAGTGGTGCTGATGTTACACTGAAGAAGGCTTTTTCAGTTTAAAAGTCCCTGTGTAGAAACTGCCGACATTACTTTGCCCGTTGTTTCTGTGGAATGATGTGTAAACATTCATAAGTTAGTGTAGCTCTCTGAGGAATGGCTGGGGGTTCAATTTACCACCCTTTCAGGGATTTTGAATGGACTGTTGTCTGGGTCCATTTTGAATTCATTCTTGCCCTGGATCCAGATTGCTTAGCTGTAGAAACATGCAAAACACTCAGATTGAAATACCCATCGTGTGTACACGTGCGTTGCCTGTGCTCCAGTGCCCTGGCTGTAAGTAGTTCTTACTCTAGGAATGCTACTCCCATGGGTGGTACAGAGCATTGTACTGATGTACAATTGTACGTTGTACTGTACCACATACAGGGGCGGTATAAGCAATATGTGTTGTGTATGGTCTCCAGTATGTGTGTCATAACCAACTCTTTGCAGTGCAGGGGGAGATGTCAGGATATTTTACCTAAATGCCAAAGACAACACGGGCACTTTTCATTAAGCACCAGCTGAGATAGGAGGAGTAAGAGGTGAGAAGGAAACCAAATTAAATGACTCAGCCCCCCACACACCTCCAATTCAAATGGTGAGTTGTACTTGTCTGAATCAGTCCAAGAAGGGTTGCTTTTGCCCTGTTACCAGTACTATTCTCCTGCATCTTCAGCTTCAACACTGCGGATCGTGAGAGTGGACTGGGACCCACTGCCGATGAACTAGGATGGAATCCTCTAGGCAAGGATGGTAGCATCATAGATAAGGGACCCTAGGAGCTTGTCTAGATTTCTTTTGGTACTAGGCTAAATCACAGATCACAAAAATATTTCTGTGGCTTGAGCTGGTTTTGCAATTGAGTGTGACCCTTAAGTGCAGCCGGATGTGCTGAGCCTAAAAGATTCTCTTGATTGTTTGGAGCTGTCCCTTGCCGATTGATTAACCATGGAGCGTGAAATGCAGTACTTCTTGGTACCCGGGAAAGATCATGCTCAGTGCAGCAGGAAAAGATCAGTCAGATCTGAGTATACAAAGCGTCTTCTCTAGCTCCCTGTGTTATATGCTCAGCCCTTAGATCAGTGAGTCTCAACTTTTTTCGAATAATGCCCCTTTTTAGCGTTTTGTTTTTATTTGGTGGCTGCCCCCTGTCCTCTTTTCACTAGTGTGGTTACTGCCCCTAGCATTGCTAATGCGTTTGTATCCGGTAGCCTTGTAAAAGCACAGCTTAATAGCCATACAATTTTCATGGAAGTATTTCTCAATTTCACCATCAAACAATGGTAGTAAACATTGCAACCCCATGCATGAGGTCACAATGCCATTTCCTCATTGGCATTTCAGGTGGCTGGGCCAATCCGATTTGGCCTGTTTGCCCCTTCAGCAGGAGTGGCATTGCAACGCCATATAACTACTGAATTATTTAGAAGGCTTACTGCATCCCTAGAAAGCCCGACACACTCTTCTCCCACCCTTGCTTGGATACCCCTGCCTTAGATATATAAGAACTGATTCTTTCATAGGAAGGTACAAATAAGTCCCTGTGAAGCCAATGGGTCTGATTCTGATCTTAGTTATACTGGTGTAACACCACAAAATTCAATAGAGATACTGCTGATTTGTACTGGTTAATGAGACTTGAATCAAGCCCAATGTGAGTTCCTTGTATTCTGCAGAGGGAGAAAAGGATCTGTGGAACTGATTTATTTTAATTATTTTAGATTGTGTATAATATTTCTGTTGTTGCTACGTAGCTTGAATTTCAGATACTCCTGTATATAGTCTGTTGTCCTCATCTGTTGGCACTAGTATGGAAGTTCATCCTGGATGTTACACTTAATGCTATGGTTAATTGGGATCCGCTGATGTGTATTTCTGTATACCAAGTAGAAAGGAATGTTCAAAAGTGTGCGAATTAAAATGTGTGAGTAACACATTTTAAATCTCCAGTCGTTTACCCAGTGCAGAGGGTGATCCTTGCTACAAAGCTGTGGTCAGTGTGATGTCAGCAGACTTAACTCTTCAAGGTGTTGTGACCTAACACCATTTGATTTTTGTAATGAAGACCAGACCTGTGATTTGGGGAGTGGAGAGGACAGCATGGGTCTCAGTATCATGCAGAGCTGTGTTATCCAACCCTCCTCTCTGCACTATGTGGGCTTGAGAAATGAGGTGGAATGGGGAACAGAAAGGTGGGGTATTTTTAAAATTTGGGCCAGGATGTCCATGTGGAAATTAGAAATCAATTGAAAATGTGCAAAACCAGCATTTTAAATTTTCTAAATTAGTTAAATAAAACTACCATAAATGTGCAGGAGACCCAAGGGGAAAAAGTTGATCAGAACTTGTCATGCATTTCAAACTAACTGATTTACTTAACAAAGGAAGCCCTAGGTGGTTAGTGAATTGAAGTGATCATTTCTGTCACCATTGTCCTTCCCAGTTTTAGAACCAGCAGATCTCCTTAACTTTCAGGGAGCTAATCACTGAACTGAGCTAGTGGGAGAAACTGAAATGAAGAAAATATTCTCTCTACAGCTACAGAAGAGGCTATCCATCCTGATTTTACATCTGCTCTGATGTGTAAGGGACCGGTCGTGCCATGTAAAATAGGCCAAGTGCTCCAGTGAACACACCTTGTCTTCATAACCGTATATCCCATGTGTCCTGGTGCAAGGCTGCATACAGTGCTCAATCTGCGCATGCTGCCCTTCATCCACTCTGGCTGTTACCTGGCTATCCAGCCTGTGTGTCAAGGTGAATTCTCTGCAGGCTTTAAGCCCCCCCCAGCACAAGCCATCAATGAAGTCACACTTAAGCTCCCAAAATAGTTTATTACCCAGGCCCTGTGTGAGTCTGCATCACCTTTGTGCTGAAGAGGCTGGTTGGTTGGAGCTCGCTGAAAGGAAACCCCGGGAAAGCAGCCGGGATTTCCAGGGCTCAGTACTAGTTTGTGTGAAGCCAAACAACCTCAGGCCCCCAATCCCTGCCCCTTCCCCCGCATGCCCCTATGTTCTTGTTCCTTCTTTCCTGTGCAAAGCAGGGCTGCAATTCTGCTCCTTACAGAGCTTGTCAGTGTCATGCTACATGCCCAGCCCATCCTGTAGCAGGGGCACCATGAGTTGTATCTTTGCTGCCTCTCAGCCTTCCCAACCCCTGGCAGCCCCAGAGCTAAGCACGTCTGTTTTAACTCTGAAATCCTAACCGTGTCTGCTGGGCAGTCGTGAGAGTTATTATCTGGACTTGGGGAACAACATCATTTAGCTGGGGAAAAATGGGCACCTAGTTCAGGGGAGGTAAAATCTCTGATATCTAGAAAGAAAATCATCTGGGCCCTATCCTTATTCCTATTTGTGCTGCAGGCTGGGAGCAGCGGGAGAACAGCCATGTCTGTAGCCCACCCAGTGTCTGTGTGAAGTGTGGCAGTTGCACTGATGACGTGACCATTTAGGAAGCAGCTGTAACGCTGAACCCAACAGCAGAGGCAGGTCTTTGTATTGGCCTGTATCGCTGAGAGGGTAGCTGTGGTACTGCTGACAATAATAATCTCCAGCATCTTCAGGTTCAACCCGGCTGATTGTGAGAGTGAAATCGGTGCCAGACCCACTGCCACTGAACCGGGCTGGGATCCCGGATTGCAGGGAGGTAGCATCATAGATAAGGAGCTTAGGAGCGTGTCCTGGTTTCTGTTGGTACCAGGCTAGTAAGTGATGGCTGCCACTGGGGAGGCTTGAAGTAGATAGTGACTGTGTCTGCAGGAAATGCTGCTAGGGATTCTGGAGTTTGTCATCACAATCTGCCCACTGGAGCCTGGATAGGGAAAACAATTAAAATGAGAAGGAATGGATCAACTGAACAAAATAATGGTTACCAAACCCAAGCTGCATTTTTCAACATCTGGTCTGTTCCATTCATGTACCCCCTTTAGTTACACTCTGGCCTGTGTGCATTTGGGATGGGATTAAGTTACATATTTCAGTTTTGTAAATAATTGTATAGATTTTTAAGTCCTATCATAAACTGGTTCCTCCCCTGCTCTTGTTCTGACCTGGGTTCCAGAGCACGAGGAAGCAGAGAAGGTGAATCTAGGAGATCATTTTGATACTTTCAGACTGGCAGAAGCTGGGCTTAGGATCCCAAAGTGCTAAATTGTAACATTTATGTCTGCTCCACACAGGGACATGTCACTGGGTGGAAATATGCAAAGCAGCTGTTCTGTGTAAATGTCCCACTACCAAAGCTACTGATAGGGAGCCACGTACAGCCGTGAGTCTGGAACTGCAGCTCCCACTGATGGTAAGAGGAGGCTGTGAAGAGAGATGAGAGCAGGATATGACCTGTGCAGTCTGTATGTTAGCTGGGTATTGATGGGGTGTGTCACTGCTGAATTATTGACCCTAGAGTGCCTGGAACCTACTGTGCGCTGAGAGAGAGGTTTGAAGATGGGAGCCCTGGGATCCTTCACATCCATGTCGGATTCCACCAGGGAATGTTCCATTAAACATGGGCAGAGAACTGGGCTGCGAGGAGTCTGAGCTGCCAGTGTTTACAACAGTGATGCACAGAGTTTTTTAAAGGGCTGCAAAAACCCGCTGGGGACAGATTCTGTGACACTGGTGCAGGGAGGTCCAAATGACACCTCTCTGCCAGTGAGGCCCTTGATGTCCAAGGGAAGTCCATCCACAGTCCAAGACTGTGGTTGTGTCACCACCCTTCTTCAGGAGTCACCCAGAGCTATGTCTGGGTTCCCTGGGACACTGAACGTAGGTGCTGGATCAGCACACTCTGTGGCCATGCAGCCTGCTTACCTAGAGACGTGCACTTCTCGGCCTGCGTAGCCCCTTTTGGTTGTACCTGCTGGGGGAAAGGTACAGCTTGGTTCCCCAGTGGACCTTGTGCTGCTGGGGTATAAGCCAGTTTATAGATTTAGGAATCTCCATACTGTTTCTTTCTCAGAAGTTCTACCTTTCTGGCAGCTTACCCACATCTCAGGGCCTCTCTGCAGGGATCTGGATGCTGACAGTGTAGTGGGTAGAGCTCATTGAATGGAAACTTGTGCTGAGGAATGAACACCTGTATTGCTCAGGACTACCTTGTCCACCACCAAACCCAATAGTCAGACCCCCATACCCTTCCTATGTTCATCCCCAGAACCTCTTCCTCCAAAGTATTGGTTACAAGGTAGAAAAGAAGATCTGTGTTTTGAACATCATTATTTGAGCCACTGAAGTTGAATTCATCTGTTAAAGAAAATCATTCCAGGGTAATAGACCCAGACCCCATATTCAGGGAAAGAAATAAAACACGTCCTTTTAAAATGGCACTAAAGCAATACTTCAACAGACACTGCACCCTGTGCTCAGTTGTGGTGGTTTGGGATCAAGGCTTGAGGACACTTCCGTATTGATTTTAAATGGCAGCTGAAAGTCATAAAGCTGGTGAAATGTCTGGACCCTGTTGAGAGAAAACATTTCTATTGTACAACCAGATGATGCATTTCAGAGTTTACTCACAGTCCTAATCCAAAAGGAATCTGATCCTTTTATAAGCACACTCTCAACTTGGTTGTCTGTCCCAATCAAGTGTCTGGACTATATGGCGGCTTTGGGCGCATAGACTTCAAGGCTGGAAGCAACTATCATGATCATCTAGAGTTGACAGATTTGATCCTCTAGCTCAGTCAAGCTTCATGTTGTTAAATCCTGAGGTCTCAGGTTCAATCCCAGTTGCAGGCAACCCATTTTGGGATATTACACTTCCACCACATTTTTGAGCTTCCCCTCTTCATTGATTCAACCTAAAAATGGTGAGGCTGTTACCTGAATACTGTGTCCACAATTAAAAAAGGATGTTGAAAGTTCAGAGAAGAGCTACAAGAATGATCTGTAGTCTATAAACTCTGCTTTATGGTGAAAGACTTAAGAAGCTCACTCTACTTATCAAAGAGTGAATTAAGAGGCCACTTGACAATGGTCTGTAGATGCCTACATGAGGAAAAGATACTCAGTACAAGAGTCCTTTCTCTGTACCAAAGCTTTAGCAGGCAAAAGTGTAACAAGATCCAGTCTGGAGAAGCTGATGCTCAACAAATTGAAGCTAGAAATAAAGTGCACATTTGTAAACATTGAGGTTAATTTGTGCTTGAAAGAGCTCAGGGATGTGGTGGATTCTCCACAAGATTTGATGTCTTCTGTGGCAAACTGCCAGCTTCCCTCTGGTGGGTCTCTTGCTTTACCTCTCTTCCTGGGCCAGGTGCCTCCAGCTACCCCATCTCTCCTGGCTGTAGAGGAGCTTTGTCTCCTGGTCTGGGAGGGAAACTTCTCCTCCAGTTGCCACAGGCCTTATGGCAGCTTCCTTTTTGGTTTTAACATCTCTAAATTTAAAAAAATGTAATTTTTGTTTCCTCTTTGAGCTCATCTTGGGGACCAGGGAACTGTCCAAATTGTACTTTGTCCTCTGCCCCATTGGTGCATCCTTTCCTTTAACAACTGAGGGGTGAATGTAGCTGCTTACACAGTCTTTTCCATGAGTCTACCACTGCAGATTGCTAGAGAACAACATGAGGTTTTCCTGCTAGTGTTTGAAATGTATGCCTCTGCATTTTTCCTAGACCAGGCAGCCCTAGAGCTCAGGCCTAGGGCTGGGTGGGGAATTGCGTTCTGTGAAAAAAATTATAAAAAACGAACATCTGAATTGTTTCCTATACTTCTCTGATTTTGTGTTGTAATGAGTCACACAACATATCATATAAATTAAAAATGATATTTTTGGTGTGACTCATTCATGGAAAACTTTCTGGAATAATGTAGAATGAAATGATGGTTATGAAATATCCATCTAGTTCAAAAGACTATTGTTCTTCAAAAATACTTGTCAAGAAAAATCTTTCAACCAGTGCTTAGTTCTACTTTGTCACATGTCAGCTCTGCCAATACAGCATTGGAGACACAAGGTGAGTGAGGTAGTATCTTTTATTGAACCAACTTTTGTTGGTGAGAAACACAAACTTTCAACCTACACAGTGCCGCATTGTGGCAGATGGTGTACACAAACACACAGTCCCTGACCTCCCTGTGATCAGTGCCCCATTGTGGCAAACGGTGTAGTAACGCATTGGAATATACAGTCCCTGACAACTGAGTTGTGTCGAAATGGCATTTGACAAGGTTGAATGGGCATAAATGATCGCAACACATCATTGTTAATTGAATGCCAGTTTAAATGCAATGAACTTACTTTTACTGTTATCCTAGAAGTCTCAGTGCAGTGCTATAATTGGTGTGATCTCTCTTGCTAGGGGAACTGGGCAATGAGATGACCTCTGCCCTCATAACTCCTACTACTTCTGAATTATCATCTTATAGACCTCGTTTAATGCATCCACAGTTGTGGGAATCTTAACTGTGAATCTGCTGAATGTTCCTATGTTAGTACGAATGTAGGTTAATTTCTAAACGTTGTGGCCCACTGTGATACTCCAAAGGTCATATTTTAGGCCTCCAAATAAGTGGCCTCATTTTCAAAGTACTTATCATTCAGCAGCTGTAAAAGGAAACATAGTAAAGTTATGCAATCTGGTTGCAGTTACATGGAAAGTTAGATTCTTGTTTTTAGAGGTTTTAGAGTTAGAGCTGATTGAAATGTTTCACAAAAATATTTCAAAATTTCTTGAACTCCCTACTTTCAGTTCACTGATCCCCTCCTAAATATTTTCCCTCATTATTTTATTCCTCTGCTGTATACAATTTCCAGTGGCAGGGGGAAAACGTGTGTAGTATTGGGGGGTTGATTTTAAAAAAAAGGTTTTTTTAATTGTTTTGAGTTTTTGTCAGGGTAAAATGAGGAATTTTTCACAGAACTTCAGCTGAAATGAAGAAAATATCCTATGAAATATTTAACAAAATATATATGCCTGGTTTTGATCACCTCTGTTTTGAGTATGTTCAAGCTACACTTGCTAATTAGATCATGTGGTTACAGAAGCAGCTTATCTGTCTGAGCTGCATTTTTAGACCTTTATTTAATTGTATTTTTCCACTATTGCTTCTCTGAAGTTTTATTTACTGAGTGGTTTATTTCTAGAATAGGCGCCAAACACATGGCTAATTTTTATATAAAAATACCTAACTTGAGGATAAAGATGAAGAGAAAATACCTTCCTTTGATTCCCCAAAGGAGTGCCCTGGTGAGTGAGTCCTTATTAAACATCCCTAGGAGAACTAAAATGGAAGGAGAATAGATTAAATATGTGCCCACTTTTTTCTGGTATAATACCTGTACTGGCCGTGCAGTGACTTGCAATGGAGACTGTCAGGGACTTTGAAGGCTGAGAGCAATCTGCTCCCTGGTGTCTGAAATTGCAAAGAAAATCAAAGTTAACACAAATGCTCTGTCACACTGAGCAATGTTATGCCGTAAATGATTGCATGTGCATTTTACACTTAAGAAGAATCTTTCAGTGTAAAATCTTCTCTCCAGTTGCTCATCATGTTATTTCTCCGGAGTGACATGTGAACATTCATGCATTAGTGTAGCTCTCTGAGATATGTTTATGGATTCATTTACAATATTTTTTATTTGAGTTTCTACCTCTACAAACATTAGATCTCAGAACTTACTCGAAGGAAAATAAGTTCCAAGCCACTGCCACTGATGTGGGCTGGGACCCAGGTTGCAGTGTAAGAAGCATAACAGGGAAGGAGTTTAGGAGCTTGTGCAGGTTTCAGTTGGTACCAGGTTATATTTTGATTCATTCTATTGCTGCTGCTCAGGCTTGAACTGGCTTTTCTAATGATGGTGACTGTGTGTCCAGCAGCCATTGTGTGGGATTCTGGAATCTGCATCATTCCAATGTCCCAGCTAGCATCTGGTTTTAAGAATAAAATATGAATCAACACCACTGTGTATGTTCCTTTCAACAACCTTGTGTTTTTATAAATATTCACATGTGCATCTTTCAGAATGATTATAGCCTATCACAGACGTCTGGTCCTGAAGTTCAGATTGAGGAAATTCTTTTATTCTGCTTATTTTGGATCTGATCCAAATTAGATACAAGTCAGTGGAAAGCTTCCTACTGTCCTCATTGGGTTGTTCATCAGGTCCTTATTTCTTTAAAATGTACTTTGTAAGAATTCCATGCAGGGTCAGACCAATGGTATGAACTACCCAGTATCCTGTCTTCCGAGGAAATACCAGATGCTTCAGAGGAAATGAATAGAACAGGTCATCATCACGTGATCCCTCCCCTTTTGCCCTTTTTCTTTTTTCTTTCTCAATTTTAAATGAGACCATGCTGATCAGAAGTTAGCGCAACTAACGAATATTTAGAATTTAGATCTCTTAAGTGGTTTTAAAGACCAGTCATACTTTTAATTCATCCAGACCCACCTTGGTTCAGTTCCTATCCTGAATCCAGAGCACTAACAGCGAAATGAGATGAGTCAGTGGAATCGTTTTGATGCGTCTGAGCTGTCCAGTGCCGATCACTAAACCACAAATAATTTATAACAGCTTAGAGAGGAGGCACATAAGAGCACGCAAAACATCTCCTCTCAACTTCTGTGACAGACTCAGCCGTTAGAGAAATAGGGACTGATTGTACCATAATAAGATACAAGTAAGTCTCATAAAGTCCATGGGCCTGACTGTGATCTCAGATACACTGCTTTAATGCCGTTTACTGCATCAGAGTTTCTCCTAGCTAACAGTGAGATCATAATGGAGCTTGTAGAGGAGAATAGTGTCTAAAGAAATTATTTATTTGCCATATTTCAGAATGTTTGTCATGATTATAATCTAAAACGTCTTCCCACTCAGAATCAGTGGCTTGGTTTTTTGAGTGAAAGGGCCAAATTCTTGCCTGTATTACTGGTGCCCTGTGTAAGGGGACTAGGGCCCTAAAGGCTAATTTATCTTCATTTGTCTGGATGTGTGTAGTGATGTTAACACTGTATTTTCTTTGTATTAGCTAATTTCAAATGCTTCCACATACGCAGATGTACTGATGCCATCTAATGGCCATTGTATGGAGGTTCAGCTCCATTTCTCAAATGGCTTCTTGTTGTATGTTGAATCTGATTATTGAACATTCAAGCATAGATTTAAGTTACTTCAAGCATCTTTTAACAAGATGTCTTTTCTTTGAACAATCTATTGGCCTCTCATTTAAAAAGTTCATATTACAGCCAAGCAATAACATCTGCGTAGTTAGGTTTGCAGTTTGTTGTTCTTGTCCTCACTGACTGCGGGTGACGGTGGTGTTGCTTTTATGTGTTTTGAGCACGGTTGTGGCTAAAACACTGACGAAAGCCACGTGAAGTGCACGGGTAGCTCAGTGTCAAAGAAGGGATTGCAATCTTTATAATCTGTGCCTGCTGAGACTGCTGGTGTATGACTCCTCCTCAGTGCCTCGAGATGCCTACAGTGGTTCATCTCGACCTGGGTGACCCATTGTTGGCTGCTGCTTGCCAGCATGATCCGTCTGTGGCTGACGACTCCCATCCGTCAATATCAATGTTGCATTGTTTCAAGTTATGCTTCAGTGTGTCCTTGAGGAGTCTCTTCTGGCCGCCGCATTAAATGCAGTCGCCTGCTTTCACATCACCGAACAGCAACTGCTTTGGCATTCTGGTGTTGTCCATCCTCAGCACACGACCAGAAAAGCATAACTGTGATGCAATCAGCATGGCTTTATTCCCTGTGAAGTGACTATGCACCAGATCCTCATTATTGGTAACTTTATCCTGCCATTTGATGCAGAGTATGGCATCTAGATGTCCTAAATGGAACTTATGTAGAAGCTTAATGTGTAGCAGGTGCAGAATCACATCCATACTAGAATCCAGACAGCACAACAGCTTTATAGGCAATTAACTTGGTTTGAAGACTTCTTACTTGGTTAAGGCATTTACCTTTGCATAGTTAGTTGCGAATAAAATGTTCGTTAAAGCTGAATTTTGTCTCCTCTAAAAAAGAAATCAGATCAGTCTGAAAGCTGATATGTGAGGCAAGTGGTTGGGGGAGAACTTGCAGGGAAAATGTGAATTCATGTGATCCACACATTCTTGAGATACAACACTTTTTGAGAATGAGCTGGTTGAAAGTTGCATGAACCCTATAATATTTTTTTGAATGGTGGCATGAAAGGGAAAGCTCAGGAAAGAAATAAGCATTGTGTGGAAAAAATAATCCAAATACCTTGAAACCCCAGTCCCACAGCTATGGATATATATACCTTCCTCTAGAAAGGAAGAAATATGTTCAATAATAACGTTGTATTGTTTCCAGATTGTTAATTTACCTTTTGAAAGTCCAGCCAGATGTTTTTTTTTCCCCCCTCCCCCCAAAGTACAAAAGCTGGGGGACTAGTCAGGAGAAGGAAAAATCATGCCCATAGAAAGCAGTGCTACAGTCTAGTACCCTAATAGTCCCGCAGAGTGCCGTGACACTGCTACAGACCCAATGCCATTTTGTTGGTATCAGCCTCAGGGAAGCCAGTAGGATTAATTCGAGGCAGGATTGGGCCTGCAGCGTTTGGACCTGTTACAGCATACAGTGCAGCAGCCTACAGTATTTGGCTGCTGAAGGTCAGAGTTAGGCCAGGGAAGAGCTGGCCCTTTCACCAAGAAACGTTTTTGTGGATCAGTTAAACTATTCAGTTGGTAGGTTCCCACTTAGAGTGACCAGATCGCAAGTGTGAAAAATCAGGACAGGGGATATGAGGTAATATCAGGCACTGATAGAAGACAAAGCCCGTTATATCGGGACTGTCCCTATAAAATTGGGACATCTGGTCACCTTATTCCTATTGGAATACTCACAGCCCGAATTGAAAGGGGATCAGCTCCATTCTTCGCGTTTCTCCCACCAAGTCTCTCCTCAGTCATTTGGCTTAGAATGTTCTATTATTCTATGTTCTATTATTTTCCCACAAACCGATCTGAGCCCTTCTAGGGAGCTGAGACCTGCCCTGACCTCCTCTCTGTGGCCCCACATTTCTGCCACATTCCCTGCAACAGAAGCCTTGAATCTCCTCGGTTCTGTCTCCAGTCACACACTGGAGTCTACCTCAGTAGGTGGCTAGAGAGGGAGGTGTGGTTGATCCCTCCCAGTGCCTGGCAGTCCTGGGGGTTCAGTTCCCCCCCACATGGCAGTGCTACCAGTAAAGAGCTGTGATTACAGCATTCACACAGATTTCATAGGGAAGGGGAGTAAAGTAATTTCAAACCAGAGAAAATGCTACCATGGTTGAGGAGACCCTATTTTGATGCATAAGGTTGTGGGACCCTTAATGCTGAATGTCCTGACTATTCTATCATTGCAATCTTAAAGGTAACTATAGTGTACAGGGAAAGGAGTAATATCCAATTAAATAGTTTGAGAGCCTTTAGTGGTGTTTCCGTGTTCTGTATAAGGTTGTAGAAATAGACCATAATTTTCCTTCCTGGAGATTTAAAGTTAGATTCCTCAATCTAAATATTTGGTCTCATTTTCCAAAGTGTGGCACTGCCCATGAGAGACACTGGGAAGATGGCTGAATGTGGCCAACTGGTGTCAGTTTCATGGGAGTTCAGCTTCTTGTCTAAAAAAGTTAGATAGCAAAGTAGCTTCTCAGTAAACATCCATTCGCTGTGCTCCAGGACTGGGTGGAGCTCCTGATTTTCACAACTCTCATTGTTTGGACTGTAAAACTCTTGAACAGCTGTCCAGATTATCTGGATATTCTGGATGTGGGTTTTTCTTAATCTCTCTTGTTGAATTTGTTCCACTTTAATTGAATAATTAGGCCAGGAAAAAGTGAGAATCACACTATAATCCCTTTGTGGATCTGGGTCTTGCTGACTTTGCCAGGTTTTGGTTCAGGGCCTTATTACTATAAAAGTTCTTTCTCTCTTCATTGCAATTTTAAATGAGACAAGGGTAATCAAATTTGTGCAACTCTGAGGAATAGTCATGATTTGGTAGACTAGAGTTCTGAATCTTTTAATTTTCCTTTAAAGGCCAATCATGCTTTAATTGATCCTGTTTTGGGCTCTAATTTTTACTCTGTATCCAGAGGAACTGAGCCTGTGAGAACATTTTGATGCAACTGAGATGTCCAGTGCTAATGACTAAATCATGGAGCGTGAAACACAACCATTTTAACAGCTCAGCCAGGAAGGGATGATCAGGCAGTTCCAAGCATTGAAAGTATTTTGTCTCACTCTGTGTGACAGAAACTCAGCTGTTAGACCGATAGATACAGATCCTACCATGGCAAGAGACAAATGACTCCCATAAAAGTCCTGATCTCAGTTACACTGGTTTAACTCCATTTACCTCACGGGAGTTACTCCTGGCTTAGAGTGGTTTAAGTGAGACCAGAATTAGGTGCAATGAGAGCTCCTTGTGTCCTGTAGAGGAGGATAGTGTCCACAGAATGGATTTATATGCTTTATTTTGATGGTTAAGAATGATTATAATGTAAAACGTTGTCTCACTCCTTGAGTGTATATATATGGGAGCATCTGATGTATTTGGAGTGATGCCATCTGATGGCCAATGTATGCAAATTCAGCTTTATTAGTCAAATGGGTTGTTGTTATATATAATACATTGACTACACATTAAAAAGTTTTCAGAATACATTTGCATTACTTTAAACACTTTTTACCTATCTGAAGCTTGTTAGGTAAGCAATCTATTGGCTGTCATTTTAATATGTCATTTAATATGGCTTCTGGATAGTTGGGGTGCAACTAAATTCTGTTTAAAGTTGAAATTATAGCCTCTAAAATCTACAAAAGAAATGAGATCATCCAGAAGACTGATAGGTGAGGGTCAGTGGTTGGGGTCAACCTTGTAGAGAAAATTTGCATTCCGTTGATCCAGAGATGCCTGAGATACAGCAACTTTCCAAATGCGGTGGTTTTAAAGTTGCACTAATACTTTTAATGCTTTTTTTTTTTTGTGCACAGACAGGGAAGGAAACCCTAGAAAAGAAGCAAACACTATGTGTAAAAACAACCCAAATACTTGGACATCCCAGTCCTTGCCACCCCCCCCCCACCTCCACATTCCTTTAGAAAGATTCATAGATTGCAAGGCCAGAAGGGACCATTGAGATCATCTAGTCTGAACTTCTGAATAACACAGGCCATGGAACTTCCCCTAAAATAATTCCTAGAGCAGAACTTTTATAGAAACATTTCTTAATTTAATTCTCAATTAAAAACCTGCCAGTGCTGGAGAATCCACCACGATTCCTGGTAAACAGTTCCAAAGTTTGATTACTCTTGCCGTTGAAAACGTATGCCTTATTTCCAGTCTGAATTTGTCTAACTTCAACTTCCAGCCATTGGATCATGTTATACCTTTCTCTATTAGATTGAAGAGTCCATTATTAAATATTTGTTCCCCATGTATGTACTTACAGGCTGTCATAAAATCCCACTTTAACCATCTCTTTGTTGAGCTAAAGAGGTAGACTCCAGGACCTCAATTACTGTCAAACATGTTTTCTAATCCTTTTATCATTCTCGTGGCTCTTCTCAAAACCCTCGCCAATTTATCAACACCCTTCTTGAATTGTGGGCACTAGAACTGGACACAGTATCCCAGCAGTGGTGCACCAGCGCCAAGTAAATAGGTAAAATAACCTCTCTAGTCCTACTCAAGGTTTTCCAGTTTATGCATCCCAAGATTGCACTAGCTCTTTTGGATGCATTGTCACACTGGGAACTCCTGTTCAGCTGATTATCCACCATGACCCCCACATCCTTTTCAGAGTCACTTATTCCAGGGTAGTTTCCCATGCTGTAAATCTGGCCCATATTCTGTGTTCCTAGAGTGTGCATTCACATTTAGCCATATTAAAATGCATATTGTTGACTTCTACCCAGTGTACCAGGTGATCCTGATCACTCAGTGACACATCCTTTTCATTATTTAGCTCCCCCCCCAATTTATGTCTCATCTGCAAACTTTATCAATGACGATTTTATGCTTTTTTTCCCCCAGGTAATTGATAAAGGTGTTAAATTGCATAGGGCCAAGAACCAATCCCTGCAGAACCCTACTGGAAACAAATGATGTTTCCCCATTTACATTTTGAGCCTTATCAGCTAGGCAGTTTTTAATCCATTTAATGTGTGCTGCGTTAATTTTAATTGAATACCTTCCTTAAGTTTTAAGAATAATTTTGTAGTGTCCCCAAATTGTTAAATAGCCCACCGAAAGTCCAGATCAGAGAAATGAAGACAGATTTTTTTTTTTTTTTTTGCAAAGTACTGGAGCAGGGGGACTCTTTGGGGGAAGGTAAAGACACACTGGTACCAAACAATGCTATATCCTTGTACCATAACAGTCCTGCTGATTGCTGTGACACTGATACAGGCAATAAATTACAATTCGGTTCCATTGGTGTAAATCCCAGGGAAGTGAAATTGAGTGGCACCCATGTAATCAGGGCAGGATTGGGCCCTATAGTGTTTCGGCCCACTTTCTAGGATGCTGTGGTGTTTTATTGTATTTGGTTGCTGAAAGTCAGCGTTAGGGAAGGTCTTGTCCTTGATACATTTAGCACGTTTCCACTAGATTTTAGTCACAGGCCCAATAAGGGGATTGGATCATTTCCTCATTTCTGAGCTTTCCCTGCAGGTCTGTCCTCCGTGGTTCAGTGTAAAATGTTTAATTATGTTTTCTGACCACTCTGTGCCCTTCTCAGGGACCTGACCATTGCCCTGGCAGCAGTTGGGAGAAAAATAAAATAATTTAAATCCAGAAAAGATACCATGGTCCTGGAGGAGAAAGTAAAAATTCTTCTGTATGGAAGGAAAATTCTGCAGCAGCAAACTCATTTGCTTATTTATATTTGTATTGCAGGCTGGGGAGTGCAAGGGGGAGGTGTCTCTGGACTGGAAGTTTGCCCCCACATAGCAGTTGCATTGAGAAGGTGGCTCTATTATGAAGCAGATGTGCTGAATGGAACAGAAGGAGGTTTTTGTGCTGGTCTGTATCACTGTGAGAGGCTGGCTCCAGCCTTGCTGACAGTAATAATCTCCAGCATCTTCAGCTTGTACACTGCTGATTGTGAGAGTGAAATCGGTCCCAGACCCACTGCCGCTGAACCGGTCGGGGATCCCAGAGGCCCGGGTGGAAGCCTCATAGATCAGGAGCTGAGGGGCTTGTCTGGATTTCTGTTGGTACCAGGCTAAGTAGCTAGTGCCTGAAGAGCCTGTGATACTTTCACTGGCTTTGCAGTTGATGGTGACTCTGTCCCCAGGAGACACTGCCAGGGATTCTGGAGTCTGGGTCATCACAATGTCCCCGCTGGAGTCTGAATTCACAAAGAGAATACAAGGCAATACAAACACAGGTCTAGTCAATCAAC
The DNA here is from genome assembly GCA_007922155.1 of Mesoclemmys tuberculata. Lineage (NCBI taxonomy): Eukaryota > Metazoa > Chordata > Testudines > Chelidae > Mesoclemmys > Mesoclemmys tuberculata. The sequence goes on along the minus strand of ML675627.1, from coordinate 11,945,651 downwards.
CTCAACAATGTCATGCTTGTGAGATATTTCCATGTGCATCTTTACACAATTTCTATACGTAGTTACCTGGCAGAGATACTAAAGTTAAGCTCAGGAAAGGTCTTTCATTCCCTGTGCCCACTGGTCATAATTTTCTCAAACCTCTCCCTTTTCTTAGTTAAAGTGAGAGAAAGATTTCAATAAATTGGTGCTGTTCTGACTGTTTGTTATAATATTTATGTTTTGCTAATCCCTAAGGGCCTCAGCTGGTTTGCACCCTATTGTGCTAGGCATTGCACAAACAAATAATAAGTGACAGTCCTACCAGAAAAGAGCTGATAAACTAAGTGCATTTTGATTGTACACGACAGTTAATGGGTCAATATACAACATTTCTAGGTCTTTTAGCATTTTCAGAGGATCATTATAATTTTAATTAATCAAATTCCTTCCTGGTTTGACCTTACCCTGGATCCAGAGCACTAGCAGCCAGATGAGCTGAGCCCGTGAGATCATCTTGATACGTCTGACTGGCCCAATGCTAATCAACAAACTGTAATGAGTGACTTGGAACATTTATAATTATTCAGTGCAGCAGGGGAGGTTACATGAGTGTGAAATATGCAAATTGGACTCAGGGATGAAAATTCACACCTGTCTGTAAGCCTGCACAAAAAGGGAAGTGAAGGGGCCATGGGTGAAAGAGCAAGTTCAACCAGATGCTCCTGGGTACAAGAGTGTCTATTAAAATGGTATTTGTCAAGGAAGAAAGGGAATGACTGTTCTCAGCATATTTTTGTTGCTGAGATGTTATAACCGCCTTAGGGGAATTGGGCAATGGGAGATACCCTTTGCCATTATATCTCCAGCTACCTCTGAGTTATCTGGGAAACCCTGTTCAATACATTTAGAGCTATGGGAACCTTAAATATGAATTTTCTGACTGATATCTAAACCTGTTAGGCATCTGAAACAAGTGGTCTAGTTTTCAAAGTACTGAGTATCTAGCCGCTCCTAAAGGAAATATAACTAAGTGATGTTATGTCATAGCACTTATGTGGAATTTCTGTCCATGTTTACAGAGGTTTTAGATTTAGAGCTGGTTGAAGTGTTGCACAAAAATATTTCAAATTTTGTAGAATTTCTGTGTTCCATTTGTTGAAATCCCCCAAATTCTTTCCCTTATGGTTTTATTCTACTTCACTTTTTCCACTGGGTAAAAAAGTCTTTTTTTCTGCACAAAAATGAGATGGAATTTGCCCCCCCAAAATTGTTTTGAATATTTTTTGGAGAAAATCAGAAATTTCACAGAAAATTTCAGCTGAAATGAAAAATGTTCACTTTTCATACAATTTATTATGAAATGTATTTACCGTTTTTTGACCAGCTCTGCTTAGATTATAATCAAGCTGCACTTGCTAACCAGATCACCTGATTACCAGGCACCCTATTGATCAGTTGAAATATGTACTGAGATCTCCATTTGAAAATTCACCTTTAAATGTGGTGGTCCATTTGCTGCTACTCAAGAGTTTTATTTACTAAGTGGTTTATTCCTGGAATGGGGATTTTTCGATCTTCGAACTGAGCATAAACACCAAGATTCACAGAAAAGACCTTCCTTTGAATTAGCTAGCGAGTGCCCTGGTCAATGGGTCCATCTGTATTAGACATCCCTGAGAGAACTAAGCTGGAAGAATAGTTACCCACTCGGCTGTGGTGGTCACAGCCTGCCATCTGCCTCAATTTCCCTTCTCCCCCACAGTACCCATCTACCAGCAAGGAGTGGGAATCTCCCAATGAGCAGGAAGGGCCCTCACCTCAATAATAACCTTCCATCTTTCCTAGTTCAGGTTGGGACAAGCACCTTCCCACCCCTCTGCAAGGATGTAGAAAACAAAAACAATAGTGAGTGGAGAGGGAGAGGCAGAGAATAGGGAGCAGCTCCACTGTTTCTCAGCACTGAGTGGGTTTGGGGTTCGTGTGTCCCACAAAACTGTCTCTCTTTCCTGCTTGGCAAGGCCCTTACCATGGTGTCACCAAACAGCCCTTCGCTTTGCAGACCATGGGGAAAGGAGCTGTGAGGCTGCAGCTGCGTGGCCTATGACAGCGTGCCTCAACATTTCCAGGCACGGTTAGCCACTGCCCTTTGAGCCCCTGTGGTATTGTGCAAGCCCCATTGCCTGAACTAAAGGGGAGAGAGCTGGGAGTATGACTCAACGCATGGTCTGCTCTGTGCGCACAGGTGGGTGGGGGCTGCAGGCAGTGGGGAATTCACATTTCTCTCCTCTCTGGGCAGGGCCAGGCCGTGGTGTCCTGTGGAGCTGGAACCAGAGGCGTGGCACTGATTGTGCTGTTGTATAGGTTGGGGCTGCCATGCTGTTGTTTCAGCTCGTGTCGGTAACATGTCACTGGGGACTCTCTAAAACCCCTTATGTGTCTCGCTCCACTTTGTAAACCCAGGGAGAAAGTCTGGGGTGGTATTGGAATGTCCAGTCTTTACGAACAACAGATGTTGCTAGCTGAGACCCAGTCTGAAGTAATGAATCTCCCAGTTGATTGTCGTTCATGACGTGTCTCACTGGGGGACTCTGGAAATAAGAGAACTGCGTTCCCGTTGACGCAGCGCTACACCACTTGAGGAGGTGGTTTTACTAGGTTGACTTCCTGACTGAGCGGGTCTTCAGAAAGATCGATCTGACGGTGGCGACCTTTCCGCCATCAACGTACACCTACCCTCAGAAATCTCATGACTAGCAACCCATGGTTGCTTTCTGAGAGGACAGCAGTTGAATAGCATTTGAGGTCAGAAGGGACCATTAGTCTGACCTCCTGTGTATCACAGGCCATCATATTCAACCCAGATACCCCTACGTTGAGCCCAGCAATTTCAGTTAAACCAAAGCACTTTTGTGGACATTCAGTCCATGTTGACAGAGGTTTTAGAGAGACTACTCTTGTGTGTCACGGTGGATAGCCAGTAGAACATGAACTCCCCCTGCAATACTGTGGCTGAAGGAGTTAGCTCAGACACTGGATGTAGAAAGTGGGGAATATCACATAGGAGTAGGGCAGTGCCATTACCTCTGTATATAGCATCATTACTGGAATACTGCGTCCAGTTCTGGTGTCCTTCACACTTTTTGAAGGATATTGAAAAGGGTTCAGAAAAGAGCCACAAAAATTATTCAAGGTCTGAGAAACCTGCCTTTCAGTGCAAAAGTTAAGAAGCTAGCTTTACTTAGCGTATCCAGGAAAAGGTAACAGGAGACTTGGTCTCAGTGTTGAAGTACTCACTTTGAGAGAATTCAGAAATCAGAGAAATTTTTAATTAACAAAGATGTGAAAGATCCAATGGCTGCTCACTGAAGCTAGATAAAGTGAAACAAATTTTTAATACTGAAGGTAATTTAAAATTGGAATAACTTACATGGGGGGGAGGGGTGATGGATGCTCCATTACTTAAATCTTTTTATAGCAAGATAGAGGGTGAGATTTTCTAAGATACTTTGAAATCATGGCCAGGTGTCTTCATAAAGAGATGCAATAACGCAAACAGAAGTTATGGGATTTATGCAGGAATTACCGGGAGAATTTTACGGCCTGTGTTATACAAGAAGTTAGACTAGGTGGTCATAATGGTCCCCTCTGGTCTTAACATCTGTGACTCTGTATCTCATTCAATATTGTAAGCTCAGTGAGAACATGCTAGGATTGTATCATAATGTCAGCCTTTAAGAGCGACACACCTGAGAGACGTTACTTGGTGTCAAGTGATGAATCACCTTGTTAAATCTCATGTTTGTTGTAAATTTTGGGAGAGAACTCGACAGTGAAGTAAGGGTCTCAAAGCCTGATAGACACCCTGCTGCCTCTTGAGAAGTCAGTAACTGCGCTGATTCAGTGACCGCACGAGAACAGCTGTTACAGTGCGGAACAGACCTGGCTCACAGCAGGGAGGTTTTTGTACGGGTCTGTATCACTGTGAGAGGTGAGCTCCAGCTTTGCAGACAGTAATAATCTCCCGCATCATCGGCCTCAACCCTGCTGATTGTGAATGTGTAGTCAGTGCCAGACCCACTGCCGCTGAACCGGTCGGGGATCCCAGAGGGACGGTTAGACGCACCATAGATAAGAAGCTTAGGTGCTTGTCCTGGTTTCTGTTGGTACCAGGACATGTAGTTGCTAATACTGGAACTGGCTTTGCAGTTGATGGTTACTCTGTCTCCAGGAGACACGGCCAGGGATTCTGGAGTCTGGGTCATCACAATCTGTCCACTGGAGTCTGTATGGGGAACATAGTTTAAAATTAATACACACATATATGTATAACAGCAATCAAAATAAATTGTCAATGTCTGGTCCATAATATTCATTAAAACCCTGTGCATTCAGGCTTCCATACTCTGTGAATGGGAATATGCTGTATGGTTTGGAGAAAGAAATTTGCGGTATTTTCAATATCAAATAAAGCCAAACTCTGCTATTATTGTTCTTACCATGAATCCAGAGCATGAGGAGCCAGAGAAACGGAACCTGTGAGATCATCTTGGTATTTCTATAGTGCTAGACACTGAGCTGAGAAGCACAAAGTATTAAACCCTAATATTTATATCTGCTCTGAGTACAGGGGACTCTCATGCAGTGTGGAAATATGCAAAGCAGCCCCTCTGGGTAACCGTACATCCCCTGGGCCAGGACGCACCGTCTGTTCAGAGAGAGATTGGCAAGATGTCAAGATGTCTCACGCACTGCTGGGTCTCGGAAATTTTCCCATTTAACACCGAGAGTTGGGCTGTTTTGTGTGAGAGCTGGAAGAGTTTTTAGCAGTGATGTAAGGAATGTTTAATAAAGCTGGAAGAACTGTTTGGGATGGATGCTGTGACACTAGTGGCAGAAGGTATAAATTATAGCTGTTTGTGCCAGTCGGGCCCCTCATCACCTAGGGGGCAGGTTGTGCTGCTGTGACCCTCCTTCAGGGCTCCTGTCTGGAGTTGGCAGCTCTAAGATGCGTTAGGACCTTTGTGAGAACGCTGCTGGTGGAAACTGCCAAGGGGCCTGTTTTGACTACACTGTCCTTTTCATCCCTGCCAATCACTTTGTGTTGCTGTGACCCGCTTTCATGTTGTGATTATCATTGTAGGGGAAAAAATCCTATGTAAGCCCACCTGAATTCCAGCCCTTAGCATTCCCTCCAGAGTCCACTGCTGTCTCATAAGCTTGACCTTTATGCGGTTTACCCAGGCTGTACCTCTGTGGTGTAAGATCTCCGCACCTGAGCCCTCTCTACGGGGATCTGGATGTGGACAGTGCAGTTGGGTGGAGATCAGTGGGAGGCAGTCCGAGACAAGCAAGCAGCACTTCAACGCTCAGTACCAGTTTGGGCAAAACCAAAATCTTCAAACCCAGGCCTCTGCATATGTCAAATGCCTTCATATAACAGAGGAAATATGGTTTTGGGGCTGTTTCCCATCTGAGCCCACGGACGACTACCCCATTTCTCCCCAAAGGTTGCTGCGACCTTCCCTCTGTCTGTGTTTTTCCAAGTGTCCAGCGGAGTGGGTCGCTAGGGAGTAACGTGAGTTGTTCCTTCATTCCAGAAGATGAGCTTGACGCCTTTCCAACCCTTCTAGCTTCTGCTAGCTCTAGAGTTCAGGAACTTGGTTCAGCCTCTCCACACGACAGCACTGCCAATAAAGCACTGAGAGGGCTATGTCTGTTTTAATCCTGAAATGCTCAAGCTGGTCAGCATGTAAGAATTATTTTGGTGAACTGGGAGGTAAAATTAGTTATTCAGGAAAAATGCCCCACCGTTGACCTGCTGGGGTTGGAGGGAACCCAACACTTCTTTATTGAATAAATCTCTCGCAGCAAACTTTTCTGAGGACCATAAGCTCAACTGTCTGTTCATGACAACACCACCTGCAGACACAGTCTTCCAAATGCTTTTAATGTGTGAGCAAATGATCAGTTTGGGAATGACATGCTGTGGTGTTAATTTTGGTTATACAAGGTTCTGAGGAAACGGGGCTGTGTGAGCAACAGCAGAAAAGGTTGTTTTCTGTTTTAGTCTCTGATTAAATTTTTGTGGGAGGTTTACTGCCTGGGATATGGGCACTGGTGTTGGGGTGAGATTTCTGAAAGAGGGGTTTGCCTGCATACTGTTTATGATCACCTCTGTTCCCGTGCTGGTGCATATGTGTAAATAAAACTAGCTATGCTTAGTGTGCTCAGAATCCATGTCACTGATTTCCCCTCTACTGGCAAGCTGACTTGAAAGGGCTGGACCACTCATGAGAGGGGTCAACATTGCTGTCAGCATGGGGGCACTTGTGTTGAGGAGAAGCCCACTGTATTATAGAAGGGTCAGCAGTGGGCACAGTGGACTCTACCTGGTGTTGAAAGACTGATCGAAAGGCCATCTGAAATCTAATGTGGCAGTTACATATAGGAAACAGCTGTTACACTGAAAGGAACAGGGTGAGGACATTTGTACTGGTCTGTATCTTTGTGTGAGAGAGGTGCCGAGATGCTGCTGACAGTAATAATCTCCAGCATCTTCAGCTTCGCCTCTGCTGATTGTGAGAGTGAAATCGGTCCCTGACCCACTGCCACTGAACCGGGCTGGGACCCCACGCTGCAGGGAGGTAGCATGATAGACAAGCATCTCGGAGCTTGTCCTGACTTCTCTTGGCGCCAGGCTAAGTAGCGATAGCCACCAGCGGGGAGACTTGAACTGGCTTTGCAGCGGACAGTGACTGTGTCTCCAGCAGACACGGCCAGGGATTCTGGAGTCTGGGTCAGCACAATCTGCCCTCTGGCGTCTGAATAAACAAACAGGATATAAATTAGTATGTACATGTAACGTTCTATACACAGAGTGTAGGCGATAGATAGTTATTCAAAGTCAACAATGTTTGTTTTTGTAAATACTCCCATTGGCATCGTTAGATGTTCATGATACCATCGCTGTCAGAGAATGAAGGAACATAAGGTTTGAAGTGGATCTTTCATTCCTGACTGTTTTCAACTACTTGTATTCTTCTCCAATCTGATTTTTCTCTTAGTCCCAATTAAAAAGGAGACAATTTTTCAATAGCTCTCACTAACAGAGGGAGGTTTATGGATTCACATACAACATTTCTCTTACATTTTTTACGTCTTTTCTTTTACATCTTTTACACTTTTCCATGGATCATTGCAGCTTAAATCCTCCTGCACCCCCTTCGCGTGATCCTTACCCTGGATCCAGAGCACTAACAGCTAGATAAGCTGAGCCTGCGAGATCACCTTGATAAGTGCAGTCGGCCAAGTGATGAAGAACATATCATAAAGAGTGACATGGAACGTTTATAGCTGCTCGGGGCTGCTGTGGTTTGAAATATGCAAATGTAGATGAAAATTCCCATGTGACCTAAAAACCTGCAGAAAAAGGGAAGTAAAAGGGGCTTTTGACAACCCAGCAGGCCCCGGGGGGGTGCAGCATCCTCAATTTGTGTTCCAATAGCAGTTCTGATGGTAGTGATGGTGGGGCCAAGATGTCTCTATCTGGATTAAGACCCTGTATTAACTTGCAGTCCCTGTCCCTCACTTTGTGTTGAAACGGCATTTGCCAGGGTTGAATAGGAATTAATGAGCTCAGCTCCTCTGTATTTGTTGCTTGATTAAATTTGATGAGCTCAGGATCGCTATGCTAGGAATCTCCTCATATAGATTAGATAGATGGTGTGATCTCACTGCATCAGGAATCTGTGCAGGGGGCTTTCCTATCTCTTCTCTGCTTCTACCTGGGCTAAGTGAATAGCAGATGTAATATGCAATGGTTACAAGGTAAACGTTGGACTGGGGTCAGCACTTTTTCTCCTCTAGATGATATTGTCTGAAATATGGACCAAAATCCATAGTTTATTGGAACATCGAGGAGTGACTCAGGAAATGAAGTGAGTCCATCTCTCCCTCCCATTTGCAAACAGCCTTAAGGACATGCACCATATTGTGGAAAGGGGTCCACCTCCTTTGGTGCTATTCTGCTTACACAAGTAATTTCTGGATGCATTATACAGTGATTGCCCTTTGTCAGTTGATGTTTTGGTCTTGTTTTGTAGTGTTAGTAGGAAACTGGATCCAACCTGTAAGAGCTAATACTCCTTAGTAGTTAAAAGGAAGCCAGTGAGTTTATTATTAATCACCCCTGTGAACTCTAGTCTCTGTGCTACTGCAGTGAGGGAGCTGTAGAAATGGAAGGAAGAAATGGACAGAGGAGTGAGGTGTCTGAAATTCACGGACGTTCCACTACTTTGAGACAGCAGCATTTGGAGAGATACTTTAACTTTCTACAGGCATCAGCTGTCACAGTGAGGAACAGCAACTGAAGAAAGCAGGGAGGTTTTTGTATTGCTCTGTACCACTGAGAGGCCAGCTTTGACCTTGTTGACAATAATAATCACCAGCATCATCAACTTCAACCCGGGTGATTGTAAAAGTGAAATCAGTGCCCGACCCACTGCCGCTGAACCGGTCGGGGACATCAGAGGGACGGGTGGAGGCTTTATAGATAAGTCATTTAGGTGCTTGTCCTGTTTTCTGTTGGTACCAGGCCATCCAACTGTTAGCATTGGAACTGGCTTTGCAGTTAATGGTGACTTTGTCTCCTGGAAACACCGACAGGGATTCTGGAGTCAGTCAGCACAATCTGCCCCTTGGTATCAGGATGAGAGAAAAAACATAAGAAAAACCAAACGAAATACTATTATACAAATAAATCTGCAAATATCTAGTGTCTAATTTTCATTGAAACCACTCGTTACATTGTTTGTGTCCACTTGAAAGATATTTTCCTGTGATCCTGTGGGGTGAAGAATTAATGTAATTTGAAGAAGAAATCTACGATAAAACTGGGTGAGACATTATTTTAATTTAAGATCTCCCTTGTTCGTACCCTGAATCCAGAGCACTAGGAGACAGATGAGATGAGTCTGTGAAATCATTTTAGTCCCTTCAGTCTGACAGACAGTGAGACTCTCAGGTAGCCAGTCTAACAAATAACACTTTTATATGTGCTCTTCCTTGCATGGGACTGGTGAAATATGCAAAGAAGCCTCTCTATGGAAAGGTCCATTCCCTGTGCCCCAGTGCACAGAAGGGGCCATGTTTAGCCCTTAACCTGCGAACGCAGCACCTGTTGATGGAACTGGGTATTGCACACATGGAGTTGGCTATGGCCTTGTTATCAATATACGTTTTAATTCAATACCCAGTGAGTGTGTCTATATCATTTGTAATGCTGAACCAGAATCTGAGAAGCTTGTTTTGAGCATTATCTTACTTTGTTCTTCCTTCTATTGATATCAGTGGGACTGCCTGTGGGGGGAGGAACTACTTAGTGTGAGTGTCATGATCAGCCCCTTTCCGGGCACGCACCTTGTTCAACACTGGATTGCCAGTACAGCCCTTTTACCCCTCTAATCTTCCTCTCAGGACACTTGCCTGTGAATTTTGGGTAATCCTGGTTAAAAGCCCTAACTCTATTTCACGGGCCCTGTAGATCCCTTCAGGGCCTCTGACTGCTGCCTTTGAAAATCTACTAAACTTTTATTTAACCAGAATAAGCATTATAGTTACACAACAGTCGTTTTCAGTAACCCCTCGGCGTCCTGCTGCCAGAGGAAAAGTGTGGTCTTATAAGACCCCAGCAGTGCTTCCTTTCCTGATCACAGTCTAGCTCTCCAGTCCCTTCTGTCATCCTGCGCCCCCTCTTCTAAGGAGGAACCAGCGACCTTTCAATTCAACCAAGCAGGCTGTTTAGATGGAGCTTCTGTCCAGGAGTCCAAGACTGTGTCTTTGTGCACCTAGCAGCATATGTTCATTCTGCTCTTCATCCCACAGTACGCTCCATCATATAGCTGTGCTTAGCATCTCTTGTCCTATAATAGCTCATAACGTGATTTCTTGTTAGCATAGTCTCATCTCTACAGTGAGGTAGATCTTGTGTACATTAGAAAGGTTTTGCTGAAACAGCTGTACCAGTTGAGCTATATTGGCAAATCCTTCTAGTATGGATGCAATTTCTACTCGTGTAAAAGTGCTTTTGCCAACACTTTATACCAGTTCCCCAACACACATAATCTGTACTGGCCAAAACACTTTTAGGCCTGCATGACTGCATTTACACTAGTCTTATAGTGACATAGTTATGTTGGGCAAAAATCACATCATGTTGGCAAAAAGTAGTAAATGTAGCTCAGGACTAAGAGTCAGTAGAACTTTGCTCTTTATTTACAGTGTTTAGATTAGAGTTGGGCTTGAGCCAAAATCCCATATATGAACAGCTCCAAACCGTGAAAGAGTTTGTCTGTAGGGAGTGACTTTTTGATGATTGGTTGCTTTCGCTATCAAGGACCTAAGCAAAGTGCTCAAATCAACCTCCCAAATGGATTTGGGTCTCCAGTGTCTGTCTCCAATGTGTGTGTCTTGGTCCCATCTGTAATTTGGACCTTCAGCAGATTCACAGAGGGTCTTCACAAGGACATTTAATGTCACATTGAATCACCCCATGGGGTTATAATTATTCCTGTTTTGAGAAGTGGCATATTAGGGACTGAAAGCTGACTGGGATCTAAACTAGAGATTTTTCTGAATAAAGGTGCAAGGATCCTTTCCTAGGGTTCTCTCCAATCCATTCTGTTGCTAGGATCCCTTGTAGGAGAGACAGTACATCCAGCCTATGACCTCTGCACATACTGAGGGATGCACAGTTGGTCGTGGTCATCTGTGTGTGGGTGAATCCGTGCTTCTTTGCTGACTCTAGGGCAATCTGCTTTTCTTCCTCAGCCCTGACCCACTGGACTGCCAAGAATCCAACTTCAAAGGGTGTTTCCCCATGACACAGAGGAGGCTGTGGAAGAGTTCATGTTGCATCAGTAACAACAGTGACCCTTCATTGTACAGCACTTTGAGATCTGTGCACAATGAGCAGTAGATAAGTTCTAAGTAGGTTACTTCATGGCACATGTCTGTTTTGTTTTACAGGTTAATAGGAAGAAAATCTAAATGATGGGATCCTGTCTGTATAGTATTTGATGGACTATCAATGTGGAATTTTATGCTATCCTTAGGAGCCCCCAAAGTCAGTGAATTTACTTCCAGTTTCTATCACTTTAACTCAGAGATGGATTTGGGCCTTGTTTGTTAGGGTTTTTTCAAAATTTAAATCAGCTAAGAGCACAGATGTTCTTTATTGAACACACTTTGCTTCTTTCTCTCTAATTTTTACTCCATCATGTCGACAAATGGGAGCAGACTGGCAAGAGAACAATGTTACCATGTGGCAGAGCACAGTAGAGAAGAGACAGGCACTCTGTTGTGGGTATAAAGGGGGAAGCTCTGCTTGGCATAGCCTAGTTCTCTAGCTCTCGTACTGACTATACACGATCTGTTCTACTTCTGGAAACCCAAAAGGTTTGCCAGATTTCTTGGCTGGGGAGTTATCGAATGGATTTCTGATTGACCTACAAGAAGTGGAGTGAGGCTTTTAAGAAAAAATTTAAAAAGGAACCGGCCCTTACAGACAATCTGAGTGTTTGTTGGGTATCTGGAGTTTTTGGCCATTAATCTAACTTCTCACAGTTGACTGTTAACAGACAGGTTGGGAAGCTGAGCTGAGTTTAACAGTGGAGTGGTGATGAATGTTTTCCATTCAACAGAAAGAGAGAATTGAGGTTGGCCATTCGTGAGTTGAGAACTTTTTAAGCAACGAAAAAAGAGGATGCACAAAGTGCTGGGGATCATGGTACGGCTGCCAATAGTGCATGCCAGCATCATCCGCTTTGACTCTGCTGATTGTAGGAGTGTAGTAATCAGGGCACCCACATGGGAGGGGGGAAAAAGTACCCTTTACCAGGGCCCGGAGGCCCTGGGGGGCCTGGCCCAGGCTGCATCCCTCATTACCACGAGGAAAAAATAATTTCATGGCTCATGAGATTGTACGTATGGGATGAGGGATTGTGGTATGTGTGTGGGAGGGGGCCCGGGTTACAAGTCTGTACTGGGCCTGAAAAAATTATGCTTGGGCCCTGGTCATAATGGTCAGACTCACTGAAACTGAACTGGTCTGGGATTCCCAAAGGACCGGAGGCAGAATCCGAACTGAGGAGTAGGGCCTTGCTCAGGTTGCTGTTAGTACCACATATTTTCAGTGACAGTGATGCAAGGAGGTTAAATTACACCTCTGTCCACCTGGGAGACCCCTGGCACCAAGGAATGGCAGGTGCATCCAGGCTGGGTGTTGGGACGGCTGGGGGAGAGAGGGTGACAGTAATCAAAAGCAGAGGTGATGAAAGTGGGGGCAGTAGAACTGATTTATTCACGTTCCTTCCCAATGTGTGCAGGGATCCTACTATTGCGTTAACTTTGCTATAAACTACTTAGCTGAAATTTCAGATGCTCCAGAATAGCATGGGTCTGTGTGGCCATCTAGTGGCCAGGACTCAGTGTTCCGTAGCATTAGTCGAAGGGTTTGAAATAATACATTGAATATTATGGGCCTTGTTCTTTGCTGCCGTGATTCCATTGACTTCAGTGGATGAAGGCTTGCAGAGATTTTGACCTAATGCTCACACGTGTAAAGATACATAAGGATAAGCTGGAATTCTTTTAGATACTTGCTAACCAGAAAACCTTGCTATGTGAATGACCTCCCTGTTCACCATTTCAATGGCTTAAAATAGTGAAATAGTTTTTTTTTTTTTTTAAATCTTTGATTTTATTATAACCATTCTTGCTGCTTTGGACTTTTATTTATTGGCTGGCCCATTTAATTTCTGGAGCCGAAATCTATCCTTTCTGCCCTTTGCAAGCTCGTTAAGGAGGTGCTAGGATTGCATCGTAACATTGAAGTGCAGCACAGTTTGGTAGCAGCGATTTGAAGGGATTGAGCCTTCACTGGTGTAAAATAGCACTGTTCATTTGACTTCACTGAAGATATACTGATTTACATCCAGTGAGTATCTGTCCCTAAGGGTAAACTAGCAACTGTCTCCACTGATTCTTTCCTGTATCCCGTGGTGACAGCTCTAAAATGATGGGAGAAGACCTTGGTTTGCACCACAGGGTCAGGTTGACATAAGCAGCTTACATAGACCTAACTCTGTGAGCATCTACACTAAGATGTAGCTCTCATCAGTGTACCTTGCCCACTATACTAACTTAATAACAACACCTCTGCGGCGGTGTAGCACTTAGGTCAATGTACTTAGGTCGATGCAGTGAGTGTAGACTCTGCGTTACTTTGTAGTGTAGACTTGCCCAGAACAGGGCCCTGGGATGAAAAGCCCAGGGTCTGTCAGATTTTATTTACTTAAGAAAGGATGGCAGTTGCATTGATATTGTCACTCTGTATAGGAAGCAGCTGTTACAGAGAGGAACACAAACTGAAGGAAAGAGGGAGGTTGTTGTATTGCTCTATATCACTGCTGAGATGTTGACGGTAATAATCTCCAGCATCGTCAGCTTCAACACTGCTGATTGTGAGAGTGAAATCAGTGCCAGACCCACTGCTGCTGAACTGGCCTGGGATTTTAGAGGGATGGTGGAAGTGTTGTGGATAAAATGCTTCAGAGTTTGTCCTGAATCTGTTTATAACAGGCCATGTTTGCTATAAGTGTTGGAACTGGCTTTGCAGTTGATAGACTCTGTCTCCTGAAGACACTGCCAAGGAATCCTTATGAAAGGAGACTCAAAGAGCTTGGCTTGTTTAGCCTGGCC
>ML675627.1:11919895-11931511 GCA_007922155.1 Mesoclemmys tuberculata | reverse complement strand
CCCTTCTGACCTATGAGTCTATGAGTCTATGAGTCTATGAATCTGGAGTCTGCAAGGGGAAGAAATATGGATTAATAGATTATAGGATCAGGATGTACCATTGTGATCATCTATTCGGACCTCCTGTATATCAACCCAGGCCATAGCACTTCCCGGAATTAATTCCTGTTTGAACTCGAGCAAATCTAACATACAGTCTTGATTTAAAAAAGAAAAATCCACTTTTGATTTAAAAATTTCCAGTGATGGAGAATCAATACAGCCTTCGGTAAGTTGTGCCAATTGTTAATTAACCTCACTGTTAAATATTTATACCCTTATTTCTAGCATACATTTGTCTACCTTCAACTTCCAGCTTTTGGATCTTGAAGTCAGATAAATCCAATGTAATATACTTTTTAAAAAGGAAATTGCATATGTTGAATGTCTCATTTTCATTTAAGCTACTGAGTTACATGAAGCTACTTACTGTATACTGTAATGTATGATTCTACATTCTTATGTGATCAGAATTATTGTTGGTTTGATATAGAAATTAGTGTCACTGAATTCTTTCTGTACTACCATCTTACTCTAATGTATCCCGTTATTCTTGTACTGAATCCGGAGCAGTAGAAGCCAGAGAAGCTGAGTCTGAAAGATGATCTTGCGATTTCTGGACTTACTGACCTTAAACTCAGAAGCCTAAAACCTAAGAAATAAAACATTGATTTGGACCCCACAGAGCATGAAAATGTCACCCTGGTGGAAATATGCAAACCAGCTGCTCTGCACAAATGGGGTCTGTGAACATGCATCCCAGCAGAGACTTGCAGCTAAAGGGTCATGTCCAGCTCTCAGTCAGAGAAGGCAGCTCCTGTTGATTGCAGTGGGAGATGCAGACGTGGAGTGAGAGCAGGGTGTGTCTCCTGTTCTGTATGGGCATTAACTGAGAATGCAAGGTGTGTGTCTGTATCTTCCGCAGTTTTTATCCCTTCTCTTTTCACCGTGGGGGTGATCCTGCCACCCTTGCTCATGTTAAGTAGTACCTTTCTCTTCACAAATAAGGTTCCACTCAACATGGGTAAGGGTTGCGGAACCTCTCACTGTCTTTTCAATGGCTTCGCTTTTCTGTGCCTCAGTTTCACCCAATTAAATCAAGACTGACGGCGTCTTCCAAAAGATGTGCTGTAATTCAAACAGGAATTAATTCAGGGAAGTGCTGGGGGCTGTGTTCTACAGGAGGCCAGACTAGAGGATCACAATGGTCCCCTCTGGTTTTATAATCTACGAACACCCTGAGCCGCATGGGGGAGACAGCCATCAGAGTAGACATTACAATTTAGTATGACTGAATGGGTTTAGGCAGCACTGGTTTTATATATTCTGATGCCCTAGGCAAAATAAAAATGTGCCCCCCCCACTTCCCCAAGTGGAACAATTTGAGTATTTGCAGCAATGCAGGATCTATCAATTTCAAGAAATTGACAAGCAAGCTAGGGGCAGCTGGAGCTTGACTCTCAGAGAGGACACAGCTGCTGCCCATTGCCAGTGGGGACATGAGTGACTGCCGCCCACTTCCTGGGATGCTGGTGGCTGCCGCCCGGCTTCTGGCTGCGCACTGGGACCAGGTGGGAGATGGGTGGCTGCCACTAGGGTCCTGGCTGCCCACTGGGACCGGGCAGGAGAAAGGCGGCTGCAGCCTGGTCCCAATTGCCCACTGGGACCAGGCAGGAGAAAGGTGGCCGCAACCCAGCAGCCGCCCTTTACTTTTTGCTGTCCTAGGCAATTGCCTGCTTTGCTTATCGCTAAGGCTGCAAGGGAAGGAGGCGTCCAGTCTGCTCTTTCTGTGCATGCAGGTAGCAGCCGGGTGCTTTGTACGGTGGTCACCATTTTTCAGCTGATACGCGTGGCTTGTCTGGTAATGGTAGGGGGAACTTGGATCCAGCCTACAGGAAGGAGCACACAATCTTAAATGAACAAAGAGTAGCTGCTGAGTGTATTTGTGCCTCTGCAGCCTGGGAGCTGTAGGAATGATACCAAAAAAGAGACTGAGGGGTGTGGTTTCTCAAAAGGTGCCTCAAAATTAGCACACGCTCTTCTGCTCCGGGAGTGGGCAGCTGTTGTACCGTTACTTTGACTCTGGGTAGGAAACAGCTGTTAGACCAAGTAACAGAAATGGAGCAAAGGTTTTCGTACGGGTCTGTATCACTGTGAGAGGAAAGCTCTGTCCCTGCTGACAGTAGTAATCGCCAGCGTCTTCTGCCTCAACCCGGCTGATTGTAAAAGTGAAATCAGTGCCAGACCCACTGCCGCTGAACCGGTCGGGGACACCCGAGACACGGGTGGAAGCGCTGTAGATGAGGAGTTTAGGAACTTGTCCTGATTTCTGTTGGTACCAGGCCATGTAGCTATAAACAGTGGAACTCGCTTTGCAGCGGATGGTGACTCTGTCGCCAGGAGACATGGCCAGGGATTCTGGAGTCTGAGTCATCACGATCTGCCCCTTGGCATCTGCATGAGAGGAAAAACATAAGAAAAATAAGGAAAATTAAATTAAATACTTTAAAAAAAAAAAAAAGAGCTGCAAATATATAGCACCCGATTTTCACTTAAACCACAGTTACATTAAAGTGCAAACTCTAGAAATACATCTCCTTGTGATTTCGTGGGATGAAGAATTAATATCGAGTTGTTGAAGAAATCTAGGTGAGAGGTTGCCGTATTAATCTAATATCTTTTTTGTTCTTACCTTGAATCCAGAGCACTAGGAGCCAGATAAAGTATGTCTGTGGAGTCATCCTGGTCCCTCAAGTCTGACAGTCGCTGAGAATAAAGTCTAAAAACTAAAACTTTTATATCTGCCCTGCATTGCCAGGAAAGGTCACTCAGGCGGAAATATGCAAAGCAGCTGCTGTGTGTAAATGTGCATTCCCTGTGCCCCGGGATAGTGTGCAGAGGAAGGGCCATGTGCAGCCTTTGGTCTGAGAATGCAGCTCCTATAGATGAAACCGAGTATTATTGCTAACATGACAGCTAGGGCATTTACAATCATTACAAGCTTGAGATCGCTTTCCAGGGCTTGGGTCTATATCACTGGTAAATTAGAGCCGGATCCTGAGAAGTAGAACCTTACTTCATTAGCAACCTTACTCATTTCTGTGGCACTGCGTGTGGAGTAAGGTCCTGTTCAGCTCTGCAGTGACCACCTTTAGATTAGTTGGGCCTGAATCAAAATCCCGGGTTCAAGGTGCTCCAAACTCGGGAAGGGTTTGGCTGTGTATCTGGAGGTGACGTTCACAAGTGGCCACTCGCTCTTTAAAGGGCTACACCCAAATCCTGAATCCCACATCCCTGGAATGTTGTTAAATGTGGATTTCAGTCTGTCTCCAGTACGTGCAACTCTGGCCCGTCTGTAGCTTAGATCCTGCAGCACGTTCATGGAGAGGCCATCAGAGTTCTGGGTAGTTCACACCTAGAGTCGCCTGGAATAGCCATGAGCAGAGAAGTGAGATATGAAGGGCTCCAATGTTGAATGAGAGTGAAGCAATTAAAGATCTCGCAGAAAACTGCCATTAATGTAACAACAATCAGATCCATTTAAGAGGTTTGGGGTGAGGTTTGTGCTGTTAATAGGTGGTGGACTGAAAGCTTTGGGAAGAGCAGGCGGGGCCAGACCATCTCTTTTCCTGGTGAGTGAATGTAAACTGTGCATGGACTTTTTCCCAGAGCTTCCTCCAATCCATTGTGTTCCTGGGACCCCTTGTTCAAGAAGCAGAGCTTCTGCCCCAGACCACTGCACATCTCGGGGTCAGGGCCATCAGCGTGGTAAGGGCCAGTCTTCTGTTTTGGCTCTAGGGCTGTCTGCCTTTCCCCCACAAATCTGAGTCACACATGTCACCAAGGTTTCCCCTGGCAGGCCTCCCCTTGGGGCCTCCACTCCCAAGGGCACACACGGGTAGCTGTGGAAGAGGTACTGCTCACTCAGATTACATTAAGTCTCTGAAGGCTTTGGGTGACCTGGGTCGAGTTCTTCACCCCTGCCTCTGTTTCCCCATCAGTAACTAGAGTGACTCTTCCTGTAGAACAGTTTGAGATCAGTGCATGAAGACCATTTGACAAGTGTGAGGTACTATTACTTCATGGCATGTGACTTCCATAGGCTTTTGCTGCACAGATCTGCTGTGGTCCTGGAGGTGCTGGGAAACTCACTCATTAGCCATGATGACTGTTGGCTGGAGCACGTTTCTTTCCCTATCCATATGTTTACAAGTTAATAGGGTGCACAGAAGCTAAATGACAGGATCCTCGCAGGATACTTTTTGCTGGAACGTGGAGCTGAATGTTTTCCTCAAAGGAGCCAAAGTCAATGGATTTCCTTCTAATTTATACCTCAGAGAAAAACTTGACCCTTATTTGTGTTTTTTAAAATAGCTAGCAGCAGATATATTCTGAACTTAACACACTCTGTTTCTCTCTCTAGTTTTGTAATCTTGTCAGCTGATCGGAGCAGACGGGCAATTGAATAGTGTTGTAATATGATGGAGCAGTATAGAGAAGAGATGAGTATGTGAGCGATTTAAATGCATTTGCCACATGTAGTGAAGTAGAAATTGGTCTCAAATTTTGCTTTAAGCACGAGGAAAACCCTTCCTTGTTGTGTGTTGTGACTCCTTCTATATCATCAAATGTTCTTATGTTGCGGTGGATGAGGGCGCGAGGGGCCCAATCCCCCCACTGCAAGAGTGTGTCCCAATCAAGAGATAAGAGACCAGACCACTATTTTTTGGTTAACCACTATTTATGTAACTTTTATTGAAGTATATAGAGCTATAAAAAAGGAAAAATTAGTTAAATGAAAGATTCCTATTACAATTAAAAAAGCTTCAATTCTTATCAAATCCTACGTACACCAACCCCTCATACACATGCCACATTCCCAACTCTACTTCCCTAAGATATTCCTTATTAAATCCTACATACACCAACCCCTCATACATAAGCCACATCCCCAAAACTTTGCTTCCTTAAAACATTCCAAAAATCCTTCAAGTGCAAACACCAGCACCGCCACAATCACAGTCCCTCTTCCCGTGCCCAACGCAGAGGAAGAACCTCAGTGCCAGTCTCAGTAGGGCAAAGCTCATACCAGACAGAGAGAGAGAACACAATTGTGGGCAAAAAAGATTATTCCAGTTTAACACACATTATTAGATATGCACAGCCCAGGACAGCACGAACACCTTGCTTCTCCCCCTGGCTCCACAGACACCATGGGTCACGGCCCAGTGAGGCTAGCCATGGGCTGTTTGTGGCTAGGAGTTACAAGGGTCAGCTGGGGTGCCTGGTGGGGAACACAAGTGGATTCCAGCTTGTTTTTAATCTGTGGGTTAGTAAACTTGGAGCAGTGATAATACAGACAGACAATCCCCAAAAACATTCCCCAATTTAAATCCCAAATTTAACCAGGTTATATTTACCACATGTGGATGTTATCTCCGGAGTGATAGATAACAGATCTGCAACTTGTTTTCTTGAGACAGAAGATTAAGTGTGAGATAACAGCCCGGTGTTCCATCAGCTCGACCGACTTATAGTTCATCCTGACTATAAACAGCCATAATCAGAGCCCACCGGTCTGGTGTCAACCAATTGCACACACTTGACCAGTTCGGTGTTCCATCAGCTCGACTAACTTACAGTTCCTCCTGACTATAAACAGCCATAATCAGAGCTCACCACAACCAGTTACAATGGTTGCACACCCCCTGCCACCTCCTTCGGATATGTTAAGGTTTGCGGCCTTGCAATCCAGGGCAACCAGGTGAACAAAAAGAATCAGTAAAAGAAAAATCCAAAAGCAGAAAAAAGATCTGCAAAAAAACAAACAAAAAACCCCAAAGAACAAGAAAACCAAACTGCAGGCTCCCTTGGTGATCAGACAAGGGGGTTTAACACTCTTCCTTGTGAAAAGTGGGGCAGTGCCCAGGACTGGCCAGGTCCCTGGGCGAAATGAAAGGCTGCTAACCTATCATCTCTCCAACATGTCCAAACCAGAACCCTGGCTTTATGGCTGAGACCCAGAAAATTAGCTTATCGCCTGTTGGCATGGAAACTCCCTGACCTTGGTCAGTAAAATTTTCTCATGAGCTCTGCAGCCGGTAGCTATAATTTATCTTATCACCTTCTCCAGGGCTGGTTCAAACCCGTTTGGGACACTGGTCGTGAGTTTCTTAGAAAACTGCCATTGTTTGCAGTTTTGGCTCCAGAAGATACCACCACCTAATTATTTATTTATTTATCTAATTGGAGGCTTAACAAGCTGCACTCCATCCCAGGCTGGAGTCTGGCCATAGCACAAAGCAAGTGGAAAAATCCACTTCTAACACCTTAGTGTAATTTAAAAACAAAAGAAGACTGTGTTCATCCTGTGCTAGCTGTGTTTAGACTATACACCCCCTGGTGGGGAAACTACTGTGACAAAGAGTTGAAAGCGGTGGAGTGGTGCCTGAAGTCTGACGGTGGCTCTGTCATGCCGTCGAGAGCAGCAGGTGCACTGCCACTGTGAGTCTGTACACGAAGCAGCTGATTCACAGAGCTAAGCAAATGGAATAGTACAGCACTAATCTGTCATCCAGCTTAGTGAACAGTTTGATTGCCCCGAAGAAGCCCACAAGCGAATTCCTTACCGAGAGTGTGCACTTTGCACCCAAACCGCTGGTTGTAACGGAGAGAGAGGATCAGGATTCACAAGAGGAATCAGCTTGAAGTTGAATCTATTTCCTCCGTGATGACAGGGTTTACACGATTGTCAGAACGCTGTGTTTTTAAGGATAGACTCAACAAGTCGCTAAGAGATTTATGTGAAGACTGCTTAAGAACAGTGTACAGAAGGAGCTCCTAAATGAGGAAAATGTTACTTTTAAAAGTAGAAATTGCATAGTGATGGGAACTCTGGCATTCTATTGCATCCCAGAGCTAAAACAGAAGTAGGAATGCATAAACTCTCTGTAGCTCCTGTGCATGCTCCTCCTGATTGTCGATTTTAAAGATGCCTATTGGAGCCATGGTAATAAAAAAATGCATATCCAAGTGGTTTCTTGCGCAGAGAGAAATAAGGAAGAGATCAAATCAGGATACAGACAAAGGAATATCATGTACACTCGGTAGACAGAAGAAGTGGTGACACAGACTATTGGATACAGTGCCATGCTGGATGTATGCTGGATATATGCCTGCTCCTATATGGAACAGGACCCTATTTTGGGGGGAGCTGAATAACCTGGTATTAGGTTACAGTCCCTGTCCCTTACTTTATGTCGAAATGGCATTTGTCATCGTGCAATGGGGACCTGCGCAGGGTGGCTAACCCTTCCCTTCCTTACTGGGTTTTTTAGTCATCACCTCAAAGACCTCATAGAGATGCAAGAGGTGTGGGAACTTTATCCAATAATCTCCTGACTACGCTGCCATTAAAATCCCCAAAGGGCAGAGGAATAGGCTAGTGTTCCATTAAATAATTTCTGAACACAGTAGCAGTGCTCCCTGTGTTCTGTGCAAAATGGCAAAATAGACCATTATTTTCATTACTGGAGATTGGACGTTCAACTTTTAAGCATGGGGCTCTGAGCTTCTCCCATTGGAAAGATAGTTCAGTTCGGCCATCTAGTGTCAGTTGTGTGGCATTTCAGCTTGTTGTGTAAAGAGGTTAGATCTGTGATGCAGCTGTTCTGTAAATGCCTTTTTCCTCTGCAAGGTGTAGTGGGGTAGAGCTCACTGCAAGGAAATACTGTGAAAAAACAATTCAAATATTTATAACCCCACCAAAAATACTTTTCGATAATGACATTCTGTAGTGGAAGATGTGTTAAGAGAATAACTTTTTAATGCCCTCAAAGGTTCATTTACCTGTATAAGAATAGATAGGGAAGTGAATAGACTTTTGATTTCTCAGTGTATTTTACATGATCTAGTAACATAATTTCCTTTAAAAAAATGTCTTCACAGTAACAGACCTGTTACTAAACCAAGTGAAAGCCAGAAACTTGCCCTTGTAATGTATCATTACAGTACTGAACAAAAACACTAGTGACGCAAGTATAAATTGTAGAACTGGGACGGTTGCTGTAATGTTTTGTATATGGGTTGTGATTTGAATCGAACTGTGACAGCAAGAGAATCAGGGATAAGATGAGATGCTTTATCTGTAACCCACATGATGCAGTCCAGTGGATGATTACCAGTATCCTAATATAAAAGCCAATGTTTCCTTGTCCTATGTCTTTGATCTGCATCTGTGGGGCTATTGTAGAGGAGTTAACCTAAAATGGTATTTTTTTATGGAGACACAACAACATCTCTATAGTAAAGAGTGCAACTAATTTCTACTATAAACCCCAATATTACTCCCTTAGTGTTTGTTTGCTTTGGAAAATTCCAAGATGACTGGCACTGAGAGTCTGTCCATGGGAGGAGCTGATTCACAGAGAGAAGGAAATGGAACAGTACAGGGAGTTGTTTGTATGTGTCTGTATCACCGGTAAAGGGGAGCTATGGCCTCCTTGTCAGTAATAATCTCCTGTATCTTCATCTTCAGTGCTCCTATTGTGAGAATGAAATTAGTGCCAGGCCCACTGAACAAGGCTGCGGCCCCAGATTGCAGGGAGGCAGAATAGTAGGTAAGGAGCTCTTGAGAGCTAATGGCCTGATTTCTGTTGGTACCAAGGTTAAACAAGTGATGGTATTTGTATTGGCTTTACAGTTTATGGTGTCCTTTTGTCCTAAAGGTAGGGATTTGGAAGACTGATCCTCACAATTTGCCCATTGGAGTCTGAAATTGCTACACAAAAAAGGGTGTGTAAATTAAGATGGTAAAAAAAAGAAGTATTAAAGTATATTTACAGGTGAATGCACTGCTTTCTCATTGCCAAGTCATGAGCCTGTTGGCTTAAGAATCAATAAATATTTTCCTTCATAACGTTAGTGATTCAGCTTAATGTCAATAACGTTGGATCTAACTAGGCCGAATGAAGCCATAATCATGAGTAATTCTTACCTGGATACAGAACAGTGAAGCACTTAGTGAAGACGCTACCTGTGCTGAAGGGAGGGTTTCTCCCATTGGCATAGATACTCCACCTTCCCATGTATGTTCCCATAGCTATGTTGAAGGGAGAAGTCCTCCTGTCGATATAGTTCTGTCTACAGCAAGAGTTATGTTGGTATAAATGTGTCGCTCAGGGATGTAGATTTTCCACATCCCAGGGTGTCATAGTCAAATAGACAGAAGTTTCTAGTTTAAACCTGGTTTGTGGGCAACATGAGATGAGCCCGTGATATAGTCTTGATCCAGCCTGCCTAGGACTGATCAATTAAGAGTAAACAAGCATTTATAACTACTTAGAGTAGCAAGGAGAAGGCATCAGTCTGATGTAAATATTGAAAGCATCCTGATTTAGGAACGAAGAAGTGATCTGCTTTTGTTAATTCAGAATATTTATCGGTATGTTCAAGAAAAAGAAGATCAACAACAACAAAAACCCCTTCCTACTCTGCCTGTTTTAGTGAGAGCACGTTCTTTACATATGACACTATCAGGTGTGTCTGTCAGGGTAGGGGAGTTGAAGTTTACTAGTGAAATGGTTTTTTAAATCACAAAATGAACATAACGATTGATACAAAATGACTCAGATATATCACAGTTGCATAGACACCCCTTATAGAATTAACACTGTGACATAATCTCTTGGTCTATCCTGTGAATAGGTTTCCATCTCACAAGTCGGCTATTTACCTCTTACATTTTTACACACGGGTGCCTGAAGGTAAGTATCAAAATCCAAGTGGGCTAACTTTCAAAGACGTTGAGCACATGTGGCTCTCACTGGAAGTTATGGATGTTCCACATTTCTGCAAATCAAGCCATGTGATTTTGGGATGTAAATATGGATTTAGATACATAACTTTGGTTTGAAAATGAATAGACTAACTGGATTATTTCCCTTATTGCAATGTGGTATTTTGCTGATGGAATAAGCAGAGTTGCAGTAACACTGTTTCAATCCCAGCAGATTTCTTCTACTCCCTTGACATTGTAAATTTAAATACATATGTGTCGGTACAAAACAGGCATTAAACAATTCTGAACTACAGTAGGTTTTTAGTAGAGTGATCATATTTCCCAAAGGGAAAATGGAACACCACACGGGGCTTATCCGAAATCTTTTCCTCCCCCACCTTCCTCCGTGTGGAGTTGGCCAAGCTGCCCAGCATCTGTGAAGCCTGACTGCATGCGGTGGGGTTTCCACTCCCCCTGCCCCGAGCATTCCTCCATGCCCCACCTGGGGGACAAACCCACTTTTTTTGCAACACTCGGTATTTCTCCCATTTGCTTTTGCCAACTGATGAGTAGACAGTAATAAACTACATCATCACCGGCTTCCCCTCTGCTGATCGTACAAGTGAAGTCAGTGCCAGACCTACTGCCACTGAACCGATCTGGGATCCCAGAGGGATGGGTGGAAGCGCTATAGATATGGAGCTTTTTCTGATTTCTGTTGGTACCAGGCCATGTAGCCACCCACACTGGAACTGGCTTTGCAGTTGAGGGTGGTGCTGTCTCTTGGAGACACAGACAAGTATTATGGAATCTGAGTCATCACAATCTGCCCTTTGGAGTCTGGATTGGGGGGTTAGGAATTTCAGAAGAAAGCAGATTAATCCAATGAAAGGAATGGTGGGGGGAAGTGCAAACGTGATGTCTCATTTGCATTGAAACCACCTAGCTACATCAAGATCTGAGTTCAGTTTAAGTGAATGCCTCTATGTGGATAAGAGTTATTGTTTGTTAAAGAAATAAATGATAGTTACGTTTGTAATCTCGGTATTATTTTTTTAAACTAATCTCTTCCCTGTTGTCCTTACCCTGAATCCAGAGCGCTGGGAGCCAGAGAAGCTGAGTCAGAGAGATGATCATGGTCTCCCTAGGCTGACAGACAACACTGATCATCTAAGGCATAAAGTTTAAGAAAACAAACATGTATGTCCCTTCTGCACAATGGAGCAATATCACTCAGGTGCAAATGTGCAAAGCAGACATGCACAATAAAGGGACATGCTCTGTGCATCAGAGCAAAGGCTGCAGATAAAAAGCCATAGAGAGTCCTCACTCTGAGACTGTAGGGGCCACTGAATTTGGTGAGAATTGCACACACAGCGTAACAGGTGGTTAAAGCTTTTATAGGCTGTAGCCTTATACGCAGAATGTGTCTGTCACTGGTGACTTTGAGCCATATTCCGATACCTTTACTCAGCTTGAACAGTCGTTTAGCCTGAATAATCCGGTTGAATTCACTGGGACTACTTGTTAAGCAAGAGGCAACACAGTGTGAGTAGGGGAGAAGAGCTGCAGTCAGAGTGATCAGATTAGAATTGAGGCGGGACAAAAAATTCTAGCATCAAACCACAGATAAATTAGGCTCTGGATTCAGATCTGACCTTTGCTATTAGCTACTCTCATTTAATAGATCCAACCAGGCACCCAAATCAGCTCCCCTTCCCCTGCTTGCAATATAGAAAAATGTTCATCTGTTTTTAGGTTAATAGGGAGGAAAAATGAAATTACAGAAAAGTCCCCAG
>ML675627.1:11909083-11919885 GCA_007922155.1 Mesoclemmys tuberculata | reverse complement strand
CTAATATAAAAGTGAGTGTTTCCTTGTCTCACATCTTTGATCTGCATCTGTGGGGCTGTCGTAGAGGAGTTAGCCTAAAATGGTATTTATTATGGAGATACAACATCTGCATAGTAAAAAGTGTGAATAATTTCTATTAGAAACCCCAGGATTACTCCCCCCCCCCGCGTATTTGTGCTTTGGAAAATGTGTTTGCCTTGAAAATGTCAAGATTCCAAGATGACACTGGCACTGAGAGTCTGTCCATGGGAGGAGCTGATTCACAGGGTGGAGGAAATGGACCAGCACAGGGAGTTGTTTGTATCACTGGTAGAGGGGAGCTATGGCCTCCTTGACAGTAATAATCTCCTGTATCTTCATCTTCCATGCTGCTGATTGTGGGAATGAAATTAGTGCCGGGGAAGTAGAGTAGTAGGTCAGGAGCTCTTGAGAGCTAATGGCCTGAATTCTGTTGGTACCAACGTTAAACAAGTGCTGGTGCTTGTAATGGCTGTACAGTTTATGGTGTCCTTTTGTCCTAATGCTAGGGATTTAAAGACTGAATCATCACAATGTGCCCATTGGAGTATGAAATTGCCACACAAAAAGGGGTGTAAATTAATATTGTCAAAAAGAACCGTATTAAAGGATATTTATAGATGAATGCTCTGCTTTCTTCATGCCAAATCACGATGCTATTGGCTTGAGAATCAATGTCAATAACGTTAGAACCAATAAATATATGACTTGATAATGTTTGTGATTCAACTTAATGTGAATAACGTTGGATCTAACTAGGCCGAATGAAGCAATAATTGTGAGTAATTTTTACCTGGCTCCAGAACGCTGTAGCGCATAGTGAAGACACTACCTGTGCTGATGGGAGGGTTTCTCCCATTGGTGTAGATACTTTATCTCCTCAAAAGGCAGTAGTTATGCTGAATGGAGACGCCTCCTGTCAACATAGTTCTGTCTATAGCGAGAGGTCTGTTGTTATAACTATGTTGCTCAGGGATGTAGGTTTTCCACATCTCTGAGTGTTGTAGTCACACCGACAAAAGTTGGTAGTTTGTACCTGGGCTGAGGGCAAGATGAGATGTGCCAGCCTGCCTAGGACTGATCGATTAAGAGTCAAGGAGCATTTATAACTACTTAAAGTAGTAAGGAGAGATCAGTCTGGTGTAAATACGCAAAGCATCTTTGGAATGAAGAAGTGATCTGTTTTTGTTAAATCAGAATATTTATAGGTATTTTCATTTTTTTTAAAACAAAAAAAAACAAAACAAAACAAATCCCTATTTACTCTGCCTGTTTTATTGAGAGCATGTTCTTTACATATATGACACCATCAGGTGTGTCTGTGAGGAGTAGGGGAAGTGAACTTTACTAGTGAAATGTTTTTGTTTTTTTTTAAATCACAAAATGAACATAAAGATTGATTTAAAATGCCTCCAAAATGTTACAGCTGCAGTAGACACCCCTGACAGAAATAACACTGTGACACAATCTCTTGGTCTATCCTATGAACAGGCTAACTGGATTATTTCCCTTATTGCAATGCGGTGTTATCCTGATGGAATAAGCAATGTTGCAGTAAAATTGTTTCAATCCCAGCAGATCTCTTCTACTCCCTTTGGATTCTAAATTTAAAAACATGTGTGAGAGGACAAAAGAGCATTAAACAATTCTGTACTACAGTAGTTTGTTAGTAGGGTGATCATATTTACCATCAAAGGCTGCTGATAAAAGGCTATAGAGAGTCCTCAGTGTGAGACTGCTGGGGCCACTGAGGTCAGTGAGAATTGCGCACAGTGTAAGAGGTGGCTAAAGTTTTTATAGTCCTTAGCCCTATGCACAGAATGTGTCTTTCACTGGTGAAGTAACAGACAGCACAGTGTGAGTAGGGGAGAAGAACTGTAGTCACAGTTATCAGATTAAAATTGAGGCTGGACAAAAATTCCAGCATCAAACCCAGGATAAATTTAACCTCTGGTCCGGATCTGACCTTTGCTGTTAGCTACTCTCCTTATAATAGATCCAGCCAAACACCCAAATCAGCTTCCCTCCCCCTTTGCAATTTAGAAAAATGTTCATCCGTTTTTAGGTTAATGGGGAGGAAAAATGAAATTACAGAAAAGTCCCCAGTTGGATATCTGACGGAATGTCAGTGTAGATATGGAATCTGTCCTCCTTAAGCTGAAATCGTGGAGTTATTTCTGATTTACGTCAGCTTAACTGAGAGAAGAATTTAGGCCTACTGGCTTTTTTTAAAGTTGACTGATTGTGTTCAATCCATAACATTTCTACTATCTCTCTCTCATACACTATAATTTCCCTCCATTTTGCAAGTGGGTAATAATGGACAAGTGATGAGATACTAGCACTTTTTGAAAAAACAGCATTTTCCTTTTGCAGGACATTTTGACACTTCAAAAGTGCTTCGCATTCCAAATTGGAATGAAAAGTTGAAATATTGACAATGTTCGTGAAACAAAAGATTCCCAAGTCATTTGAATCCAGAATGTTGAAATGGAAAAAATTTGACTTTTTGATCGACCCCAAATGATTCAGCATGTCGGAGTGACATTTGAGAGACCAGGGGAGTGAGATTATATCTTTTATTGGACCAACTTTTGTTGGTCAGTGAGACAAGATTTGGGCTTCCATGGAGTTCTTCTTCACGTCTGTGGAAGCTTGAAAGTTTCTCTCTCACCAACAGACAAGACGTGAGTTTTGTCTCAAGTTCTCACTGCAGTGAAGACAAGTCCAAGGAGAGAGATGCTTCCGTTCGGTGCTTGAAGTGTGACCCGAGCACTGTCCAACATGGAGAGCAGCAAGTGCAGGGACACTGAGAGTCTGTATGGGAAACAGCTGAGCAGGGCAAATGACAGCACAGGGTGGTTTTTGTGTTGGTTTGTATCACTGTGAGAGATGAGCTCTAGCCTTGTTGGCAATAATAATTTCCAACATCCTCAGCTTCAACACTGCTGATTGTGAGAGTGAAATCACTTCCATATCCGCTGCCACTGAACCCGGCTGGGACCCCAGTTTTCAGGGAGGTAGTGGCATAGATAAGGAGCATAGGAGCTTGTCTGGTTTTCTGTTGGTACCAAGCTAACCGATTATGAATGGTTGAACTGGCTTTGCAGGTAATAGTGACCTTTTGTCCTGGAGACATGGCCAGGGATTCTGGAGTCTGGGTCATCACAATGTCCCCGCTGGAGTCTGAAATTAAACAAAATATAAATAAACACAGAAAAAATAAACCTTCCTATTACTTGTATTTATAGTGTTCTTCATTTCATGTAAAGCAGCGTGAGATGTCTGTATTGTACAATTCATTAACTAGTATAATTAAGTAATTAAACAATGTCAGGGCTTTGAGTTCGAGCACACTCTTAGTCCCTGTGTCACAGGTTTATGGTTTAGAGATACAGAAATGATTCACTTGAACTGTTTCAGAACATGTACCATGCCTAGAACTTGATGCGCTCATTTATGTAGGGCGTGTTTTGTACATAAGTGATGCCATCCAGTGGCAATGGAAGCTGGAGGTTCATGTTTATTAGACACGTGTATTTTATAAATGACGTATTAAAATCCAATAAAGATGAATATCACGTGATGCAAGAAAATGGTAGAATGGCAGCAGACTGCTGTTAAACAGATAACTGGAGCATAAATAATGTCTTGGTCTGTTATATGGACAGGTGTTTATTATACAGGTCAATTTTCTATTCTCTTCCGTTTTCATACCTGAGTGCCCGAAGTTAGCCATATTTAGACGCTTCAATAAAAGAGGCTTCACATGTGAAGGTGCTGAACACCTTCAGTTTAGAACTGTGGAGGGGCTGAGCGTCTCTGGAAGTCAGGGTACTTTTATTTTGGATTTGGGTGCCTGAAGTTAGGCATCTACGTTAGAAAATGCTGGATTCTTTCCCTTAGTGTTGTTTAGTGTTCATTAGCCGAAATAAGCAGTATTACAGATGCAACATTTAAGCACAGTGCCTGTGCCCCCAAGGGTCTTACAATGTAGATGTAGGAGACCTTCTGTTGGTAGAGGGGGGAACCAAAGACACATGAAAGAGGAAATAACCCATGGAAGGCCACACGCTGAGTCAGAAGGGGAGATGCAAAAACCACTAAACAACTCTGTGTAATGTGCATTGTCCGTGACCAGAGACTTCAGGTAAAGGGGCACAGACCTCCCCTTATTTACGGACTCTTCTGACTTTACATCAGATTTTTACGTGAGCTCACTGTTTAGGGCTTGACTCAACATGGAGTTTATACCGGTTTATGCTAATGTATCTCTGTTGAAATTAACAGAGTTACAGTTACAAAGAAGCAGAGTTACATCGTGGTAAATCAGGTCCTCAATGACCATGTCACTAATAATTTGTAGCCATCTGTGTTTCAAATGTCATTCAGATCCTCCTGGGAGATTGGCAAAGTGTGAAATGTGGCTGTTTTACTTCTCTGCTGCATTACTTGGTATATATGTGCATGAACAGAGATTGACAGGTTTGAAAGGAGTTTGAAAACAAGGGACTTGATTCTTTCTTGTTCTGGTGCACATCGTTCAGCATCTACACCTGTGCAAAGTGAGTGCAAAGTTGGTGTAAGAGGTCACCATTCTAACTGAACAGCCTTTTATACCCATTTTACACTGCCTTTGCACAGAGGTAAATGTCAGACCAGGGGACAAGGCAGTGGAGAATCCAGCCTTATGATTTTAAAGAGTTTGGAAGAATTCTATCGTATGTCTACAGAGCATTCAGGAAGTGAGACTGCTGCACATATAGATATACCCGAATTAGTTTTCATGTAGCTAAATTGGTGGTTTTCAACTTGTGGTTTGCAGACCCCTGGGGGATCTGCAGACTATCTAAGATTTCCAAAGGGATCCACATCTCCATTTGAAATTTGTTAAGGATATGCAAATAAAAAAAGGTTGAAAACCACTGAGCTAGATCAAAGCTAACTTGAGTAACAGTAGCAGTGTGGCTGTATGTCATGCTTTCTCGGGGCATCCAGAACTGCAGGTCACCTTGTTACTCTGCCTCAGTGAGAGATTTGCTAGAGCTAATCTGTGTGTCCACTCCCTAACCGGTGCAGACACCATGCTGTCTATTTTGTTCTAGTCCTTCTGTTAATTTGTTTGTCCTGGGGGCTCAATATGCAAATACAATTCCCATCATCTGTGGTTAACCCGGCTCCATTTACAATGGAGATCTGCGGAGACAGGCAAGTCCACATTGCTCTGTCTGGGAAACCTTTATTTATCAAGCCTGCCTGGTTTGCTTGGTTTAAACACACTTTCAATATAAACATACAACGTCTTAATTGCTGTCTGTACATACATCACACACTGATCAGGTGAGCAGCACGATAGAAGTTTTCATTTGCTACCTCATATCACATTCTTTGTAGATGAACAGCAGGGCAGCAATGTGAGGTGTAGCAAGTTGGTCAGGCCAGATAGGAGTTGGTGTGACATCATAGTGAGCCCTTTGCCAGGAGACACTGAGGGGCTCTTAGGCTCACACTGTGGCAGCGTGAGTGGTGGCACAGTTTAGCTGTACAATATATACCAAGTGTCTAAGTGGGGGTTGTAGTTGGAAGCGTAGCCTGTGTCCACATCCTGGTTGCCACAGCTAAACTGTTATTGTTACTCACGCTAGCTTGTACATGTGCTGCAATCATGCACTGTAGACATACCTATGAGTGAGGTGACAACAAGAACCAGCTTGCTGTCAGATTCGATTATATGGATCTCTCAAATAAGGAGCGACAAGGGTTGCTTTGCACACAACTTTGTTTTACTTGCGACAATCTATAAATTAACAATTACAATTTAAAAGTCAACATTAATTCTTGTCTAATACAACAACTTAACTGCTTATAACACAATCACAATTACAACTATACGATTATACTTATAAAGTTAACTTACACTATAGAGTTATACTTACACAATTATACTTACTTACACAAACTGCAACAGTGGGGTTTGTCAACAACAATGCAACAAATCCTATATTACTAGTTTGATTCTTGGGTTTGCATCTGAGTGGAATATCCTGTCACACTCAGGTTTCACAGCCACATGCCCTATACTTAAGTTTGAGCGGCAAGCTGGGGAGAGACGGGTAGGTAGATCAGGCCTCCACATAGAGCTATTCTGGTGCTCTTCCTTCTCCGTTTACTTTCAGTTTATGATCACCTTATATTCTCTTCCTCACAGCCATATGCCCACTTTTTAGCCAATTATGAAGTTCCTAAGAGCGATGAGGTGATCGGGGGCTGCACCTGACACAGCCAAACGTGATCCTATCTTTCCTGATTGTCCAGCTATGTGCTAGACAGACTTCAGGCCTCCTGCTAGGGCAGTTGTGCTCTTTCTGTGGATTTAGTCTAGCTGTTGTCTGCTGTTGACAAAGGATCATTGCAATGCATGTCTGAATATTATTTTAAATGGAGTTTACTGGGTTTATAGTCACAGAGGGCCCATACAGGTTTACCGATGCCTACAGGTCACATACTGATTGCATTTTGATTGTTTTCAGTACTTAACACCTACTGGGATTCTCCCGGTGCTTATCACAGGGATTCCTGACAAGACAAGGCTGGATGTTGCTACAAAGCAGTTAACGTTTTACATCCAGGCCAATGAGTTTGTATTTCTATTAATTTAAAATGGAGTTGGGTCACTTTAATTATAAAAATGAAACAATGTTACAACAATTAGTGTCATCTATAAAAGGATGAAGAAACCACCTGGCACTGTTAATGTCACACTATTGAGTTTTCAGTTTGTTTCAATCTCTGAATTGCTACCTACTGTTAAATTTCAGGTTCTAGAATGGAGGGATCATGGGACGACTGCGATCATATAGAGTATCACAAGTAGAGCTGCTTGGAATTTTTCAACCAAAAACTTTGCCCACTGAAAAAAGGTTTTTGTTGAACAATTGTTTTTGAAAGAAAACCATATTTTTTATATTTTTCAATTGGTAATTTTTAAACAATACCTGAAAAGGTTGATTTGATTAATTTTGAATTAAAACTTTCATTTTGTTTTTATTTTCACCTCCCCCCACAAGTTTTAGTTTTGAAATTCTGAAATTTCCTATTGTCTTTTCCCCTTTCTCCTTCTTAAATACAACAGATTAGAATAGTCATCTTCAGCCTGTGGTCCACAGACCTCTGGGGGTCCGCAGATAATGTGTAAAATTTCCTAATGGGGCTGCACTTCCATCTGAAATCTCTTAAGGGTCAGCAAATGAAAAAAGGTTGAAAACCACTGGATTAGAAAAAGTGATGTCTTGTAGGTTCCCCTCCACCGCCTCCACTCTTTTGGGATATTTTCCTTTTTCCAAACACTAATTTTTCAAAACTTCTCCAAGTGTAGAAAAGTTCCAGAATAACAGAAAGAAAAGGGAAACTAACTGTCCACTTGGTGAGGTTCTCAAACTCGAGGACACTTTGAAAAGTTGCTGAATGATCACGTTATAGTATAATGCCAGGAGTAACATAAATTCCAGCCGAAAGGCCATTGTATTTTGAGGGGTCAAGAAATGAGAGGAAAGAACAGGATGGAGGAGGGAGAGTGAGAATATGAGAGATCCCCATCAGCCCTATAGGGGCAGCAGTTTCACAGGGCTGGTCTACACTAAAAAGTTGCATCAGCATAGCTTTGTCTCTGTGAAAAATCCACATCTGGGCGAGACATAGTTAAACTGACCTAAAAGTCCAGCGTAG
This sequence comes from Mesoclemmys tuberculata, assembly GCA_007922155.1. Classification (NCBI taxonomy): domain Eukaryota; kingdom Metazoa; phylum Chordata; order Testudines; family Chelidae; genus Mesoclemmys; species Mesoclemmys tuberculata. Next base: position 11,912,142 of record ML675627.1, on the reverse strand, counting down.
ACAGCGTTAGGTGCATTGATTCTCTGATTGTGCAAGATGCAGCTGGAACACCAGAGGAACAGAAGCCGCTGAAACTCAGGCCGTGTCTTCACTAGAAACGTTGCAGCTGTCCTGCTTCAGTGTAGCCGCTCACCCCAGTGCCAGAACGCTGAAGAGAACGGGGAAGCTTTTGTGTTGGTCTGTGTCACCGTGTGAGGGGGGTGCTCCTATGCTGCTGGCAGTAATAATATCTGGCACCTTCAGCTTTCAACCCTGCTGATTTTGAAAGTGAAGTCGGTGCCCGACCCGCTGCCGCTGACGCCAATTTCCTATTAGTCCATAGAAATCCTGTTGTGCTCAAACCTGTTGTTGCTGGTGGACAGTATCGGGAGGAGTCGTCATTGATAAATTGTATGACAAAGTGTATGCATAATCTATATGCAAAATTATCCAAAAGGTTCTATTAAGAGCAAATAGACATTAACAGAAGAAGGGAAGTTGCTGAATGTAATGTGCAGTGACTCACCGGGTATGTGGGGGTGAGAGCTCCATGGCTCAGTGGGAGAACTGGACTGTTGGGTGAAGTGTCCGAAGTCTGAGAGACAGAGGGTTACTGTGTGTGAGCGCAACAGTTTAACTGAACTAGTGTCTGTTCAGGAAGCAGCTGATGCACTGAACTATAGAAACTGGAGAGCAGGGAGGATTTTGTATTGGTCTGTATCACTGTGAGAGGAGCACTACCGGTTTTCTGGCAGTAATAATCTCCAGCGTCCTCTGCTTCAACCCTGCTGATTGTGAATGTGAAGTCAGTGCCCGACCCACTGCCGCTGAACCGGTCGGGGACTCCGGAGGAGCGGGTGGACGCACTGTGGATAAGGAGCTTAGGAGCTTGGCCTGATTTCTGTTGGTACCAGGCCATCCATCTTTCAACACTGGAACTGGCTTTGCAGTTGATGGTGACTCTGTCGCCAGGAGACACGGCCAGGGATTCTGGAGTCTGGGTCATCACAATGTCCCCGCTGGAGCCTGAATGGAGAATGAATTAAAATAAAAAGAAATACCTTATGAGCATTTAATATTTGCTGTTCTATCTGTCTAATCACCTTTGTAATGCACTTATCCTTGTGGTGTACTCGTATCAATCTCTTCACATTCTTAACCATGGTAGCACATTGTTTGAAAGGAATATGACTTTTGATTTGCTTCTCACCCTGGATCCAGAGCACCAACAGCCAGATGAGATGAGTCTGTGAGATCATCTTGATGCTTTCAGCCAGGCAGACACAGGAGTGCACGGCATAAAAGGGAAACATTTATATCACCCCCCGTCAGGAGGGAAATGTCCCTTGGGTGGAAATATGCAAAGCATTTGCTCAGTGTAAATGTCAGTTCTCTGTGCCCATGCAGAGCAAAGCTGATATAGAGTCCTCAGTTTGAGCGCATGACTCTCGTTGAGGGCAGTGAGCATTGCATACTCAGACTGAGAACATTCTCATGCCCTTCCACTTGACTTTTGCGACAGCTCAATACCCAGGGCCAAATTATGCAACTCCTTGGCCTCTAGTCTGCACTGGGGAAAGTTACAAAAAGTTCCCAGCGGGTTTAACTCCAGTTTAGGTGGGCGCTGTAGTGCACACAAGGCTCCTGCAGCTGTACCTGTTGGTTCTGATGAGACTGCGTGTGGAGTATGGTAGTGCTCAACATAGGACGGTGGCAGAATCTTGCCCGTGGGCTCTAATGCAGCACAGCACTTCAGCACGTAAAGCTAAGCATGTGAAGATAGGGCCGGTTGGAAAATTTCCAACACAACTTAGTTTGATTGGAAGATTCAGAGTGGATTCGGTGAAATGTGTCAGTGAATCTGTTTATAGATTTGACACACAAGCCATTGCAACACTGGTAGGATCCCAGGATCCACAGCTTTCTAACAGAGATCCCCAAAGGGAGCTGGGCTCTCGGACCTGTTAGGCTCCCTGCTGCAAGGCGGTGCTACCAGGGCTCACTGCTGCAGAGTTGGGAGCCCAGAACCCTGGGGCAGCCTGGCTGTGTCTGGCTTCCAGCCTTGCTGCTTGGAACCGGGGACCAGAAAACCACGACTGTCCCAGCTCTAGCCACAGCTCGGCTCCCAGATGTGCCGCAGGGAGCCTGGAAGCCCACAACCCTGTCTGGATCTGGGGTTGTTGCGGCTGCCAGGCCTCCTGTAGCAGAGGTGGGAGTCCTGGGACCAACTCTCAGAGTCCATAGCTCCAGAGCAGCCCTGGCACATGGACTTCCAGGACAGGACCAGGCTGGGGACCCCAGTGTTTCTAGATTCCAGGGCCAAGTACTTCCTGGGGCTTCCAAATTCCAGAACTCATGCTACAACCAAGTAAATGGAACTACTTTATGATATGCATTCGCTGCCGGATTGGGGCCACGTGGAGTAGAGCTGCTTGCTAATTTTCTGATGGAAGAATTTTTCTTCCGTAAACACCGATTCAACGAGATTGAAACATTTCTTGGAAACGTACAGAGTTTTTTAAATTGTTGAAGAAGAAATTTATTGAAAAGTTTCATTTTGATAAAGACAAATCACTTTTGGACTATTAATAGGGTACAATAGAAATGGGATAAAGTTGAAACAAAACACTTCCACCTTCTTGGAAAAAAATTGTGAAATCTTCTAAAATGTAAACTTTGCATCCTGATTTAGAACAAAACCACATGTTGTAACCTTGGCATGTCCAGAGGAATGGAAATTCTTTTTTCTGGCCAGCTCTAGGACTAAGCAATGTGATGGGCCACGTCTTAATTCTTGGTTCAATTAACCCAGATCATATTGAAGGAAAGCTTACTTTAGGTTTGAACATTGCTTGAAGCTCTATATGCTAAGTATGTAAACTACTCTTAAGTAGATTATCTAGATCAGGTTAATTTGCTTTTAATTATTTCCATGAGAGATGTTCAGATGGTTCCACTTGAAAGATGCTATAATTTTGGATACTTTGGATTTTGTAGCTGAAATCAACAGTATTCATTCTACTATAAAAAGTTGAAATGAGTTTTGTTTTTTGTTTTTTACCATACTGTGAGTTGTTTGG
>ML675627.1:11814498-11889083 GCA_007922155.1 Mesoclemmys tuberculata | reverse complement strand
GTCTCCCAGTGACACGGCCAGGAATTCCGGTGTCTGGGTCACAAGGACGTCCCCGCTGGATCCTGCGTGGAGAACAAAATTAAAGTCAAAGACAGTCAAAGACAGTTTAACAAAGGCTGACACTTGTAATTAAGAGCTATTATGGTCTCAAGAAACAAATCCACCCGTCTAGCTAAAGTGATTTAGAATATACGGGAGCACCAGGGATTTAAGAGCCACGATTGTTGTCATCTACCTCTTGGAATCGAATTATTTGAAGTTAACCTCTCCCCTGTTGCTGTCCTTACCTTGAACCCAGACCACAAATAGCCACAGCAGTTTGATTTGTGAGATCATCTTGATGCTCCTAGATGAAAGATACTGAGCTGAGGAACCGAAAGCATTAACCTGTAACATTTATAGCAGCCTCACAGAGCAGGGAAATGTCACTTGGGTGCAAATATGCAAAACATCTCTATGTAAATGTGCATTCCCTGTGGCTAGTGCAGAGACAGTGGGAAGGAGCAAATACCATTTAATGACAGTGAGAGTTGCACACATGAATCAGGGTGATACATGGGCTCTTCCATTCTGTGGCCCTAAATCTCCCTTTTCTTACCACTGAATTTCCAGCATGTAACATGATTCAGTGGAGTTACTTCTGATCTGCACTGGTGTCCATGAGAATCTGCTTTAGTTTCCCTGTACACTGTGTGTCCTATGTCAATGTCACTGGTAGGGTGACCAGATGTCCCAATTGTATAGGAACATTTCTGTTATTCGGGGCTTTTTCTTATATAGGTGCCAATTACCTCCCACCCCCTGTCCCAATATTTCACATTTGCTATCTGGTCACCCTAATCACTGGTCACTTGTAACCAATCTGGATTTATTTTCAGTATTTATATTCTTCCATTCATAAAGACTTTCAGGAAGAGAAGCAGGGATCTTTGCTTTATGGCTAGAATTTCTTATGCCTTGTCCTTACACCAATAAAATGTGTATTTTACAAATATCAGCTGTCCCGTTTTACAGCTCTCATGTAGACAAGGAATGTTGTAAGAAGGGGGGTGCCCAGAATTCCTCTTGACCAGCTAACCTGTGTTATTCCAATATATAGTGTAGTGACCATTTTGAGTTCCTAGGTAGCTATGGATTTGTCACCGTATAATGCATGTAACGCAGATGTCTGACACCATTTTCCTATTAGTCTGTAGAAATCCCGTTGTGAACAAGACCTGGTTTCACTGTTGGGCGGGATCGGGAGAAGTCGTCATTGATAAATTGTATGACATAACATGGTCTATATAGAAGCTTATCCAAAAGGTTCTAGGATTCTATCATCCTGTCAGTGTGAAATTGCACATACCTATTAAGAGCAAATAGAAATTAACAGTAGAAGAGAAGTTGCTGAATGTAATGTTGAGAATCAGTGGGTATGTGAGGGTGAGAGCTCTATGGCTCAGTGGGAGACCTGGACTGTTGGGTGACGTGTCCGAAGTCTGAGAGACAGCGCTGCTGTGTGTGAGAGCAACAGTGCAACTGATCCTGTGTTTGTTCAGGAAGCAGCTGTTGCACTGAACAAGAGACACTTGAAAGCAGGGAGGTTTTCGTGCTGGTCTGTGTCACTTTGAGAGGGTATCTGTTATGCTGCTGGCAGTAATAATCTCCAGCATGCTCCACTTCAGCCCTGCTGATGGTGAATGTGAAGTCAGTGCCCGACCCACTGCCGCTGAACCGGTCGGGGATCCCCAAGGGGCAGGTGGAAGCGCTGCGGATTAAGAGCTTGTCCTGATTTCTGTTGGTACCAGGCCATGTAGCCATAAGCACTGGAACTGGCTTTGCATTTGATGGTGACTCTGTTCCCAGGAGACACGGCCAGGGATTCTGGAGTCTGGGCCATCACAACGTCACCGCTGGAGCCTGCATGGAGGATGATTAAAATAAAAAGAAATACCTTATGAGCATTTAATATTTGTTTTTCTATCTGTCTAATCCCCTTTGTAATGAACTTATCCTTGTTGTGTACTCGTATCAATCTCTTCACATTCTTAGCCTTGGTAGCACATTGTTTGAACGGAATATGACTTTTGTTTTGCTTCTTACCCTGGATCCGGAGCACCAACAGCCAGATGAGATGAGTCTGTGAGATCATCTTGCTTCTTTTAGCCAGGCAGACACAGGAGTGCACGTCATAAACAGGGAAACATTGATATCAGCTCCGGTCAGCAGAGAAATGTCAGTCGGGTGGAAATATGCAAAGAATTTGATCTGTGTAAATGTCCATTCCTTGTGCCCCTGTGCACAGCAAGGCTGGCAAACGGCCCTGAGTGTTAGCCTATGATTCTCGTTGAGGGCAGTGAGCATTGCGTACTCAGACTGAGAACATTCTCATGTCCTTCCACTTGACTTTTGCGACAGCTCAATACCCAGGGCCAAGATATGCAACTCTTTGGCCCTGTCTACACCAGGGATCGTTACAAAACGTTCCCAGTGGGTCTAACTCCAGTTTAGGTGGGCACTGCAGTGGAGACAGGGCTTCTGCAGCTGTACCTATTGGTTTTGATGTGATTGCTTGTGGAGTAAGGTACTGCTCAACATAGGATGTTGGCAGAATCCTTTCCATAGGCTCCAATGCAGCACAGCAGTTCAGCAAGTAAAGGTAAGCATGTGAAGATAGGGCCGGCTGGGAAATTTCCAACGAAACTTAGTTTGGTTGGAAGATTCAGACTGGATTTGGTGAAACGTTTCAGTGACTTTGTTTATAGATTTGATGCAACTGTAATTGCAACACTGGCAAGATTCCAGGATCCACAGCTCTGTAACAGAGATCCCTGATAGCTCAGAAAAGAGAGAACCTCTAGTGCTAGAGGTTCTAATATGCCAAGTACATAACCTGATCTAGATACTCTACACAAGATTAGTTTAATTTGACTTTAATTATTCCAGTGGTAGATGTTCAGATGGTTCCACTCGAAAGATGCTACAATATTGTATACTTTTGCATTGTGTAGCTGAAATGATCAGTATTCATTCTAGTATAAGAAGTTGAAATGAGTTTTAGTTATACTGTGAATTGTTTGGAGATTCAAGGGCACAACTCCCATTGAGATCACGGGGGGTAGGAATCCACCCAGGATCTCATAATAGAAGGAGTACGGTTCATTCTCGAAAAATGACTGATAATGTTTTGAGATTGTAAACTCATCTGGGCAAGGTCTTCGTAGCACTATCCTGGCAGTGCCATGATTTAAATGAGTCAAAATAACTAGTTTTTTTAATATGGTGAATTTCATTAGTAGATCTCAAAGCACTTTACAAAGGATGTCAGTGTCATTGTGCCCAGTATAAGATGGGGAAACTGAGGCACAGAGCAGTGAACTGACTTGCCCAAGGTCAGCCAGGAGGCTGGTGGCAGAACCAGGAATAGAAACTAGATCTTCCCAGTTCCAGGCCACTGCACTATTCACTGGGCTACACTCCCCTATTACCCTTTATTATTGAGTAATAATAATGGCTTTCATCCTCCAGCGACAAATAGGTGTTTGTCATCTGCTCAGTAATTGAGAGTTAGGAACCTATGAACCTGAACCAAAGCCAAACTAAGTCAGAAAGATTCCTGTAGCCCTTGTTTGCTTTTGGATCAACCCCCGTGTCCTAGAATCATAGAAAGTTAGTGTGAGAAGGTACCACAAGGGTCATCTAGTCTAACCCCTAGCAAGATGCAGGATTTGTTGTGTCTAAACCATCCAAGACTGATGGCTACCCAGAGTCTTTTTGAGAACCTCCAGTGAAGGAGCTTCCAGAACTTCCATAGACAGCTTGTACCATTGTTGTACTGATATTACAGTTAGGAAGCTTTTCCTGAGATTTAATCTAAATCTGCAATGCCGTAGTTTGAACCCATTGCCTCTTGTGCTACCTGTGTTCAAGAGAGAACAACTTTCCTCCATCTTTTTCATGGCAGCCTTTCAAGTATTTGAAGACCATTATTATGCCCGCCTTAATATCCTCTTTTCCAATCTAAACATACGCAGTTCCCTCAGCCTTTGCACATACGCTTTTCATTCCATCCCTTTGATCATCTTTGTTGCTCTCCTCTGGATCCTTTCCATTTTCTCTCCTTCCTTTCTATACAGCAGTGACCAACATTCGACACAGTACTCGAGCTAAGATCTGATGAACGCTGAATAGAGAGGTAATATCGTCTCCTGTGACTTGCATGCTATGCATCTGTTAATGCAACCCAAAATTGCAATTGCTTTTTTTGCAACAGACTTGCATTTTTGACTCATGTTGAGGTTGTCTTTATCACAACTCCCAGACCCTCCTCAGCAGTGCTGCTGCCAAGCCAGTTATCCCCCATTCTGTATTTGTGCATTTGGTTTTTCTTCCCTACGTGTAGCACCTTACATTTGTCTTTGTCGAATTTCATTTTGTCTATAGCCCAGTTCTCCAATTTATCAGGATCCCTTTGAATTTTAGCTCTGTCCTCTAAAGTGTTTGCAACCCTCCAACTTTGCGTCCTCTGCAAATTTGATCAGTATGCTCTCTATATTTACATCCAGATCATTAATAAAGATGTTAAATAACACCAGACCCAGAATGGATCCATGTGGAACCCCACTTGAGACCTCCTTGCAATCTGACATAATTCCATTAATAGTCACTCTTTGTTTGAGGTTGTTTAACCTATTATATATCCACTTAATTGTAGTTCTACCAAGCCCACAGTTCTCCAGTTTACTTATGAGTAATGCCATGTGGGACTGTGTCAAAATCCTTGCTAAAGTTCAGATACATTATGTCCACTGCATTCCCCTTATCTACCAAACCAGTACCTTGTCAAAGAAGAAAATCAAGCGCATTTAGCATGATTTGTTCTTAGTAAATCCATGCCGGCTTCTAATGATCACCCCTTTATCTTTTATTACCTGGCTTCTCCTTTCCCCTGTTTCTAAAGCTGGGTACTATGTTAGTCCTTCTCAAGTCTTCTGGAACCTCACCTGTTATCCATGAATTTGCAAATATTATTGGCTGTTCCTCTGAAATTGCTTCAGCTCATTTCTTCAGCACCCTAGTGTCAATAGCATCAAGCCCTGCTAACTCGAATTCATTCAAATTAGTGAGACAATCTGTTGCATGTTTTTTTTCACTTATCCTGACCTGTGTCCCTTCCTCTTTATTGTCTTTGATAACTTTGCTAGTTATCTGGTCACATATCATTGTTTTTTTTGTGTGAAGACTGAAAAAAAGAAGGCCTTGGGCAGCTCTGACTCCTTATCTTCTGTTTCAAGCTCACCTTCTTCACTGAGCAGCAGACCCACACCAGCTCTGATCTTTCTTTTGTTCTGTCTCTGGAGAGAATGAATTATAAAGATGGATGAAATATGTGCTAGGTTTATATACTGGAGTTAAGATGACAAAGCTGTTAGAAAATACAGGGTGGCTCACTGAAGATGGGCATACTTGAATTAGGGGAGAATGCTATAAAATCTGAGATTACAGTTAAAATGAATGAAGCTGTCATTCTTTAATATTAAATTCTGTATTTGAACTAAGATTGGTAAGTGCAAGAGAATGTCCCCTGGCTTAAATATGCAAACCAGTCATGCCATGTAAATGACCATTGCCTGAGCCCCTTCACAATCTCCACAAACTCCTCTGCTCACCACACACCTACTCCTTCAACTCCCACCCTGCCTCTCAGGAGTAGAGGGTTTTTACTGGGCACCTGGGTGGGGCCTTAATTGGTGTCAGTTGACCCTAATTACCCTTTGGCTAGTCTACAGGGACTAAAGCCTGGATCATTCTAGCACTTACATAGTGCCCTTCTAGAACTTTCCCAGTGCCCACTGCCCTTGCTATACCACAGCGTATATTCGCCACAAATGTAACAGAACGTATTGCGACCGTTGCGACATTGGCGAGACATTTTGCTATCACGAATCCTCCTGAAAATTATAATTGCTTTATTATTGTGAGTACACACAATATGCTATGAACATAGAGCATGAGCATCAACATGAATGCAAAGTGACATAAACGCAATGCATAGAACAGTGTGTGCGAAAAGCTTTTATAGCCTTTCTAACACCTGTCCTGCCAGCATCCGCCCTGCCTAAGCCTTAGCATTCCCACTGCATGTTGTGTGGCCTGCACTAGGTGCAGTGACACTGCATGCCCAGGCATGCTTGGACACAAGATAGAAAACTTTTCAGCTAACATTGTGGGCAACATTTTAATAGACTTAAATTATGAATTGAAATAACAAATATAGGCAACTTCAAAAAAACGGTACGTGACAGGGAAATTTCATGGTGATTTTCATAATCAGCAGCCCAAAATCCATAAGATACACCCAAAAGTATTCAGGAAGCAAAATCTTTGTTGTCCAGTGTAATCAAGAGAAAATTGCAGTTAGGAAGAAGATGTGAGCAGGAGATAATATAAGTAACAAAGAATGGATCTGGGAAAACCATTCTGTTGACGTTAACCATGTAATCTGGGTTGGGAAAAGTATGAGTAAGGGGTGTGAAAATACTTCTAATGCCTCTGTTGCCATGGTAGGCAGGTACTTTTGGCTCCCATTTTTCTGAGAAAAAACAATTTTTTTCGCAAAAGATGTAAATTGGAACATACTTCAATATTGCAAAATGGATCATGTGTAGGTACTCATGCCCTCTGCTGGAAAGGATCAACAGTGTCCATATATATAGGTGGTCACACACTATTCAGTGTGGATACTACTAAGGCTATGTTTACACTGACAGCAGCACAGTCACCGCCATCAGATCAACTTATCTGGATCAACTGAGCTGTCAGTGAAGATCAGCTCAGTCGATTCAGAAGTCGATGCACTAAAAACACCTAGCAAGTGGCGTAGTGCTGCATCAACAGGAATGCAGTTCACATCGGTGAAGTGAAGAAGGCACACAGAAGAGAAGCACAGAAGGTGACGGGAGTTACGCAAGTTCTTTGTGTAGTTTGCATAACTCCGGTCAACTGCCACCGAATCTCTGAGGTAAGTGTAGACAAGCCCTAAGTGGATTCTTGGCCAAGGTAATATAGTACCAATCGTGAATTCCTAGCTGGCCACAGATTTTGTACAATATATTTAACCATCTCAGGCTCCTCTTATACATAGTTCATTCTGTATTGGTACAAATGATGTTTGAACTGTGTTGAACTTTACTAGTGCGCAAAGTTTCGATGCATCACTCATGCTTCACAGAGTTAAAGCTGCAGAAGAAGATGGTGATTGTGATTTGCACCCATTCTTCCTCATAATCCCCATGTTAATATCTGCCATCTCTGAACCTACTGTTGGTTTTTCCAACACTCCATACTGCCTGCATTGAGCTTCTTAATATAAAAATCTGCCTTTGCTCGAGGCTGTGGTGCTCTCCTATTTCAGGCACACAGAGGTAATAATAATTTCATCAGAGGCATTTTTAAAAGGACATTTAATTCTCACTATTTTCTCATCTATGTTACTGCCTTTCACATGTGGTACCTTCTGCCAGAGAACAGTAGAACAAGTGAAAAGGGCAAAAAATTGCACACGAATAATTATCCTTTTTGCTGGTGTTTGGGATTAATCATATCACTAGATCAAACAGAGGCAGAGACTTGACCTGGCCTAAGGCAGTGTGGCCTAGTGGGTGAGCACTAGACTTGAAGGGTCTCAGGAGACCTGAATTCAACTCCCAGTTTGGCTGCTGGGTAATCTTAGAGAGCCACTACACCACTGTCTCAGTTTCGCCAGGTGTAATGTGTGGATATTGATACTGATCATCTTTTGAAAGCACATTGAAATCTACTGATGAAAAGTGCTATACAAGAGCAAGGTATTATTGTAATATTATGACATTCTCAAGATGCTGTAACATCTAGTGTAGGGAACAGGCACAGAGAGATAAAGGTGTAGATAATCTTTGAGGAGCTGAAGTAGACTAACTGATCTGTTCAGGATCCTGAAAACTCAGCATATTCTCTAGGCATAGAAGCTGGTACAGTGATTTAGTTTGGGTCTGAGTGTCAGTCGGAGGATGGCATGTCTATTCTGCAATGTCTGCTCATGCACCTAACTTGACCTTGGATGTTTTATAGGAGACCAATCCAGCTCCCTTTAATCAAATAGCAGCAGAAATGGGCCAGAAATCTGCAGCATAACACTCAGTCCAGCATGCAGACTCCGTCTTAAGAAACATCGGGAAATGTTATATCATTTTTAGGACCCAATACATTGTAGGTACAGAGGGAAACTATTGAATATAATAAAGTGCATTAGCATGTATGTGATGGTGAGAGAGAGAGAACTGACTGGGTGACTGACTGGTTGGTGAAAGGCCCAAAGCCTGATGGACTTCTGTGGTAGGGCAGCAGTTGTGCTGATTCGTTGAGGTTCTATGGAAAGCAACTGTTGAGGTGATCCATAGAAGCTGCATAGATCAGAGAGGTGTTTGTAGCGCTCTGTATCACTGTGAGGAGGGCAATGCGATACACTTGGCAAAAATAAACCCCAGCAGTTACCTTCAGCCTATTAATTTCACAAGGGAACTCCGTGACAGTCTCACTGTCCCTGATCTGGACACCCAGACGGACGGGTAGAAACACTGGATAACAAGCATAGAAGCTTGTCCTGACTTCTGTTGCTTCCAGTCCATGTACCTGCTGCTGACACGGGACTTGGCTTTGCAGTGGCCGGTGACTGAATTTAAACTTTCATTTTGTTTTGATTTTCAACTTCCCCCACAAGTTTTAATTTTGCAAGTCTGAAATTTACGCTTGTCTTTTCCTCTTTCTCCATCTTGAAAGACATAGGTTAGAACAGTGGTTTTCAACCTGTTGTCCACAGACTATCCAAGCTTTCCAAAAGGGGTGACACCTCTACTTGTAATATCTTAGGGATACACAAATGAAAATAGGTTGAAACCCACTGGATTAGAACAAGTGATGTCTTGTAGGTTCCTCTCTCCTATCCCCACATTTTTGGGGGTATTTTTCTTTTTCCACACTCTACATTTTCAAATGTCTTCAGTTGTAGAAAAGTTACAGAATGGAAGAAGGAATGAAAGAAGGAGAGAAGGAACCATACCATTTGTTGGTTAACGCTTACCACTTGTGGTTGACCCTTGTTGGTTACCACTTACCACTTGATGAGATTCTCAAACTTGGACATGTTCAAAATTTGCTGAGTGATCAAGTTACCCTATAACAACAGGAGCAATGGAAATTTTATCCCAAGGGCTATTGCATGGTGAGAGGTCAAGGAAAGTCGAGAAAGAACTGAATGGAGGTGTGAGGGTGATTGAGAAGTCTGAGAGATCTCCGTATGCCCTGTAGGGGGCAGTAGTTTCACCAGGCAGTGTTGAATTCTGTGACTGTGCAATTTGCACCTGGAACAACTGAGGAAGAGAAACTGCAGAAATGTCTTCACTGGAAATGTCACAGCTGTGCCACTGTAGTGCTTCAGTGTAGCCGCTCACAACGCTGACGGGAGGATGGAGAGGGGAGGTTTTTGTATTGGTCTGTATCACTGTGTGAGAGGGGTGCTGTAATGCTGCTGACAGTAATAAACTCCTGCATCCTCCACTTCAACCCTGCTGATTTTAAAAGTGAAGTCAGTGCCCGACCCACTGCCGCTGAACCGGTCTGGGATCCCGGAGGGGCGGGTGTTAGTGCTGTAGAGAAGAAGTTTTGGAGCTTGTCCTGGTTTCTGCTGGTGCAAAGCCATGTAGCTACCAGCACTGGAGCTGGTTCTACAGCTGATGGTGACGGTGTCTCCCAGTGACACTGCCAGGAATTCCGGTGTCTGGGTCACAAGGATGTCCCCACTGGATCCTGCGTGGAGAACAAAATTAAAATCAAGGAACATAAAGTGAATGTAAATCAAATACAGTTTAACAAAGGGACGATGTAATTTTACTATCAGGTTCTCTTTTTAAAAGTGTAGATACATTCACACCTGCTGACGATGTAATTAATAGCTTTTACGGTCTCAAGAAAGAAATCCACCCATCTATCGAATGTAATTTAGACAGAAGGTGTCTGGCAGTCCGGGATTTAAGAGCGACAGTTGTCATCATCAACACCTTGGAAACAAATGATTTTAGATTAACCTCTCCCCTGTTGCTTTCCTTACCTTGAATCCAGAGCACAAAGAGGCACAGAAGTTGGATTTGTGAGATCATCTTGATGCGGCTAGACTGAAAGATACTGAGCTGAGAAACTGAAAGCATTAACCTGTAACATTTATAGCAGCCCCATAGAGCAGGGAAATGTCACTTGGGTGTAAATATGCAAAACTTCGCTATGTAAATGTGCATTCCCTGTGGCCCAGTGTAGAGCTAGCATAGAAGGGGCAAATGCCGTTTAATGACAGTGAGAGTTGCACACATGGATGTGGATGATACATGGCTCCTCCATTCCGTGGCCCCGAGTCTCCCTTTTCTTAGCCCTGGTTTCCATGTAACATGGACATGTAACATGATTGTCTTCAGTGGAGTTACTTCTGATCTGCACTGGTATCCATGAGAATCAGCTTGAGTTTGCCATGTCACTGGTAGGGTGACCAGATGTCCCATTTTATAGGAACATTCCTGATATTTGAGACTTTCTTATATGTGCCAATTACTTTCAACCCCCTGTGCCTATATTTCACATTTACTGTCTGGTCACCCTAATCACTGGTCACTTGTAACCAATCTGGATTTATTTTCTGTGTTTGTATTCTTCCGTTCATAAGGACTTTCAGGGAGGGAAACGGGTGCTTTGCTTTATGGCGAGAATTTCTTATGCCTTGTCCATACAAATTTTACAAATATCAGCTATCCCCTTTTACAGCTGTCATGTAGACAAGGAATGTTGTAACACAGAGGGGAGCCCTGGGTTCCTTTTGACAAGCTAACCTGTGTTATTCCAATATGTAGTGTCGTGACCATTTTGAGTTCCTGGGTAGCTATGGATTTGTCACTGTATAATGCATGTAATGCAGATGTCTCTGACACCATTTTCGTATTAGTCGGTAGAAATCCTGTCGTCACTGATAAATTGTATGACATAATATGGTCTATATGCAAACTTATCTGAAAGGTTCTAGGATTGTCCTGTCAGTGTGAAATTGCACATACCTAGTAAGAGCAAATAGACATTAACAATGGAAGGGCAGTTGCTGAATGTAATGTTTAGTGACTCACGAAGTGTGTGAGGGTGAGAGCGCTATGGCTCAGTGGGAGACCTGGACTGTTGGGTGAAGTGTCCGAAGTCTGAGAGACAGCGCTGCTGTGTGTGAGAGCAACAGTGTAACTGATCCCGTGTCTGTCCAAGAAGCAGCTGTTGCACTGAACAAGAGACACTTGAGAGCAGGGAGGTTTTTGTGCTGGTCTGTATCGCTGTGTGGGAGGTGTGCCGTTATGCTGCTGGCAGTAATAATCTCCAGTGTCATCCGCTTCGCCTCTGCTGATGGTGAACGTGTAGTCAGCCCAGCCCACCGCCACTGAACCGGTCGGGGATCCCAGCGGGCCGGGTGGAAGTGCTGTGGATAAGGAGCTTAGAGTTTGGCCTGATTTCTGTGAGGACCAGGCCATGTAACCATAAGTAGTGGAACTGGCTTCGCAGCTGATGGTGACTCTGTCCCCTGGAAATACCAACAGCAATTCTGGAGTCTGAGTGATGAGAATATCCCCACCGGAGCCTGCATAAAATAATAAAATTATCAGACCGTTCCGAAGATTAAATATCTAACAAAAGGAAACAGCATTTTAAAATTTTTTCAAATATGCTTTGCAAATAAGTTGGGAAGCTTTACCCTTTTTCTGATCTCACCCTGTATCCAAAGTACAAAGAACCAAATAAGATGACTCCATGAGATCATCTTGGTATTTCTGGACTGACAGATACAGAAGTATGATGGGTTAAACCATAACATTTATATATGCCTTACAGAGCATAGAAGTGGCACCTGTTTGGTAACATGCAAAATAGCTCTATGTAAATGTGCATTCCCTGGGCCCTAGTGCGGAGACTACAGAGACAGAGCTGTGCGGGTAAAATCCCATTAAATTATAGGAAAAGCTGCATACAGAAAACAAGGGCATGATGTAGCCTTTATCCTCAATTTGTGTGTTAGCTCAACATCCAATATTTGTATTGCTGCTACCATGTAACACTGGTGGGGGATCTCGGATACGTCTTTGCTCGTGACTCTTGGAATAATTTTCACTAAGCGTGCACAAAGATGTAAAAGTTGAAGAGAAATGAAGACCAGGGGCTTGATTGGCCATTACCTTGCACCTCGTAGAGAATTTATTCTTGTGTAGTGTGAATACAAAGTGAGTGTTAGCACCACAACACTGAGAGTTGGAGAATCTGACCTTGTACTGTTAAGAGCTATAAGCAGCTATAAAATATTGTTTTTAAAAGGCTGCACAATCCACTCGGTGCAGCCACCCTATCAGCAACACAGTCTGTTTCTCATATATTTTATCTTCTTTTCTCCTCCATTAGGCTGTATCACTGTTGTGTATCCTGGCAGGGAGGCGATAGCAAGAAATGAGAGAGTCTTTAAGTCAAAATTCCATATTTTCATAGACTCATAGATTTTAAGACCAGAAGCAACCCATAGGATCATCATCCGGTCTGAACTACTGAATAACAGGCTAGAATCTTCATTTGCAGACTTCTTTTTCCAAACATCCAGTCTTGATCATTATTGTTAAATTCACTGTGGATTACCTGGTGATTTACATGCCATTAAATTGCAACCTGTTGTGTCTTCAGCTTAGCTGTGCTATAAAAGGTTTACTGTACAGCTGTGCTGGGGTAGGCATACTGGCAAATTCTCCTAACGTAAAATGTTTTTGCTGGTATAGATTATAACAGTTCTCTGAACAAAATAAGCTACACTGGCCAAAACACTTTTTTGTAGGTATAACTGCAACCACACCAGGGCTTCTGCTGGTGTAAAAATGTTGTTAAAAATCACATCCTTAACTGATTTTACTATACAAAGAAAAGTTTCTAGTATAGACCTGGTCTTCACGTGGAGACCATGCTCTATAGTGTATCTGTCTGATTTTCTCTCTCACTCAGCCTGTGGTTTTTCTATGGCACCTACCACTGTGGTATGTAAGACATATTATTACATAATTACTAGAGGCAAAAATCCATGAAAATGGTGACCTGATTTGTCTCACTGTCACACAAGTTGGACTGTAGTGTAACCTCAGACTTCAGTGGAACTGTGCCAGTGGAAAGCCAGGGTAACACAACGACATGCCATTTTTAAGCACTTGCATTCAAGCATATTCAGAAATGTTTGATGTATATGCAATGGACAGTGATACATTTCAGCTCGAGTGCCCATTTCTGCAGGGATCTGAGACTGGATAAATAACGTAGTGGGCTAGAGATCCCTGAGCAAAACTCGGTACAGCGATGATGATTTTTGCTTGTGCTGAACCCACACAAGCCACACGTGGACCCGGTAAGAGGAAGTGGGTGTTTTACCTAAAACTGGCCCACACAAACATAGGGGCATTTGCAATGAAGATGAAACCTCTGTTTTCAGGTTTGCATTCAGCTAGGGCTCTCCTTGCTGCATTAGGAGAGGTATGGCACTGATTCTGGGGGATGCAACAGAACAGGAGTGCTGTCAGTAGAGAGCTAGGAAAATGTGCAGATGGCACAGAGTTATTTAAGTGAGTCAGGACAAGAGAGGATGGGACTAACTTCCGAGAGACTGAAACAAGCCAGAGGAATGGTCAACATGACGCAAATGAAATTCAGTGTTGGTAAATGCAAAGTATTGCCCATTAGAGGAAAAAATTAAACAACTCATACTCTCTATAGGGTTCTAAATGACTAAGTATCATATCTAGTCCTTAGATAGCATTTTTCATCAGTAGATTTCAACTCAACTCTATCAGCTCAAGAAAGTGAACTGAGTGTCATTGTACACAGCTCATAGACAGCCTCTGTTCAATGTGCACCTCTGGTCAAAAGAGCTAATATTAGTTAGGTTGCATAGGGAATAGGATGGAGAATAATTCCGATATTATAATATCTTTTCATAGATCAGTAGTATTGCCTTATCTAGAATACTGCATGCAGAACTGGTGACCCTGTCTCAAAAAGGATAGTGCAGAACTAAAGGGAGTTCAGAGAAGATCAGTGAGAATGATCCAAGGGCCTGGAAAAACCTCTAGTCCAGTCAATGAAATTAAAAAGTGATTGATAAAATTGACAAAAGGAAATTGTTTTACACAACTCATTGATACAAAAAGTCATTGAGACCAATAATTGAACAAGATTCAAAATAGGATGGGATATTTACATAGATAACGAGATGCAGATAATTTTGCAAGGGATATTAAACCTTATTCTTCAGAGTTTAAATTAATCTCTATCAAAAATCAGAACAAGACCACATCTGCCTACTGCAGGGTTCCTCTGAGATCGCTGGAGCTGGTCACTGGATATTGGATGAGATGACTTAGGATCTGATGCTGTCTGTCAATTCCCGGTGTTCCAAGTATTTCTGCCATGTGTGGCTCTTACAGCTGTTAGGTTTGGGGAAGAGTTGTTAGGCCCAGACTCTGTGGCTCAATCTTAACTGCTGCTCACTTTTCCAATCCAGATTAAACTGTCCTCCCTAGACAGAGGTTCTTGCTGCGAGTGGAAGGTGGGATCCACCCCTATACGAGCAAAAGCTTTGGGAATGTTAAAGGGAAACTGCTAGTATGGTGTGATGAATGTTGCACACTGGGAACTCTAGATATGGCAGGAGAGAACTGGATGGTGTGAAGGGGAGCCAGAACTGTGAGAGATCCCCAACTGATCTGTAGGTGGCAGCAGTTTCACTGATAGGATGCCTTTGGTCTGGGGAGCAGCGATCTAGTGATACAGAGGAACAGGAAACTGCCGGAAAGCAGTGTGTTTGCATACCACCCTGTACCGCTAGTTGGGAGGACAGCTGTTACGATGCTGACAGTAATAATCTCCAGCAACCCAGCTTCAACCCTGCCCCTGAACCTGTCTGGGATCCCAAAAGCATGGCAGGAAGCATAACTCATAAGAAGGGTAGACGTTTGTCCCAATTTGCTGTTGGTACCAGGCCGTCCTACTGCCAGTGCTGGAACTGTCTTTGCCATTGATAGTGTCTCCTGGAGATGCTGACTGGGATTCTGGAATCTGGCTTATGACAACAGCCCCTCTGGAGCCTGTGCGTGGGAATACAAGTACAATAAGAAGAATTCGACCAAACAAGCTAATATTTACCAAAAGAAGGCTGCATCTTCCAACATATTTGTAATTAAGCCTTGTTGTTAATTTGGATAAAGAAATGCCTCTTTTTTCATATGATAAGTCTAATTCCATTTATTCTGATTTCCCTTAAAGTTTGTGGGGTGCTCAGATCCTGTGATTGCGAAGAAATACGTGAAATTAAAAATGTCAGTAATCCTCCTCCTTGTTGTTCTCACCCTGAATCCAGAGCTCTTAGAGCCGAGTTACATGAAAAAGAAATCCAATCATGTAAAGGATGGAGATATTCAGTAAGGGCGTCCAAACAACCTTTACTTGCCCTGCAATGACACCATGTAATAATTATAGTTAAGGTGGTTCAGTGTTTGTGGTCCCTGATTAGATTCAACTGTTTTTAAAGCCATGTTCCATTTCTCACACACCTCTCCCCATAGTGTCACTATAGAGCAGAGGTAAGTTTGTTTGGGTGCCTTATCTGAACATTTCCATACCTGAACATTTTCGTATTTCTTTTAATGTAACCTTAACTCTGAATTTCTTGGGTTATATAACAATTGGATTTGGAATAATTACAACATCCCAGCAATGTTATTTTACCCTTAAATTACTGGTATGTACTTTGAACCTTATTAGCTGCAGAGGTAGGTCAATGATTGGTTCAGCTATATTTGTTGTCACAATGGCTCTAGTTAAGAGTGTCCTGGTCAGCTGACCTCACCCTGTCTGTAGGCTATAGAATCATAATGATGAGGTCCAATAATGAATAACTTGGTGTAGTTACAACATAATCTCTTGTCATATAGCCTGTGTGCGAGATTTCAATTGCTTTTAACTAGATGGGAAGTTTGAAATGTCTGTGTTCTTCCATTACTAAGACCATTTAGGACAAAGTGAAGACTGGCACAGATGCTAAATTTCTCAAATAACCCAGTATTTAATTAATTTTAACTCCGAAATTAATTAAAGGGTTTGCCTGTAAAGCCTCAGAATTGCACAATTGTTTCATCAAACTCTCAGGCTTTGTGATTCCGACTTAAATTCACGTGACTGGCTGTTGTTGGGCAAACACCCACTACAGCTGTACACCTGTGAAGTCTTCATCTGGGGACCACTGACCTGCTATCTGCCTTCCTGGTTTTTATATAGCACCTCTCTCTGAAGTGTCTAATCACTCGCACAAAAAATTTAATAAGGGCTGCGGGAAAAAACAACTTGATTTTCCTTCCAGTCACCCCAGTTATACTTCTGCGTAACTCCACTAGATTGACAGCAGAATCACATCTAGAACTGCCTCTCCCCTAGTTACTTTCTCCATCGGCTGTAATAAAAAATTGTCTCCAATGCATTCAAGAACTTTTTGGATAATTTGTGCCCTTTTGTATAATTTCCCCCATCGATGCCTGGGTAGTTGAAATCCCCTGTCACCACTAAGTCCTGTGGTTTGAGTGATTTTGTTGTTTAAAAAAAGCCTCATTCACCTCTTCTTTCTGCTTAGGGGGTCTACAGCAGACCTCTACCCTGACATCACCTTTACCCAGAGACTTTCAACAGGTCTGCCTCCCCCTTTTCTCTCAACCTCAGTGCAAGTGTATTCATCTTTGATATGCAAGGCAATGCCTCCTCCCTTTTTTCCCTGCCTGTCCTCCTATAAAGGCTGCAGGTAAAGAGATGCTTCTGCCCTCTGGGGAAGGGATGCCAGGCCACAAAGCTGGGTCCCGTCATTAATTTCTGTTTCCTTTGAGCCCTCCTCACTCAGTTGAATGGCACTCAGACAAAAACAGGACTGCAGAGGAGGAGGTTGTGTTCCTTCTTATGCTACATCATTAGGTGACATTACACATTGCATTAGCAGGCATGCAATACCTACTGTAGGGCTGGAAGCTGTTCTAGCGATGCTGGTATGGTGAGGACTGCAGGGGAATGAGGCTTTCTCTCTGCTGCTGCCCCTCATGCATGGAACATGGCGCCCTGGATGCTTTAGGAAATAGCAGGACAGCTCTTTGTTCACCTTGTCACCTGACTGAGGAGCTGTTAGATCCTCTCTGACTGTCACTGGGAGGTGAGATCCAGCCTGTAAAAGAAAAGGCACTTGAACTGGAGAAGGGAAACAATGGCATGCGTTGCAATGAATCATGAAATACATTCACGTCTCGAGGCTACTGCGTGGGAAGCTCTAGAAATGACCTGAGCTGAATTGTGAGGAGGGCAGGCTCTTGGAGTGAGAGGTCGCCAGCTGCCCAGCAGTTCTGCTGATATTGTGACTGCAGCTGATATATCAGAGGAACAGAAAACGGAAGAGGAGAGTGAGGTTTTTGTATTGGTCTGTATCACTGTGAGAGGCAAGTTGTTACCCTGCTGGCAATAATAATCACCTGCATCCTCCGCTTCAACCCTGCTGATTGTAAAAGTGAAATCTGTGCCAGACCCACTGCCGCTGAACCGGTCGGGGATCCCCGAGGGGCGGGTGGACGCGCTGTGGATAAGGAGCTTAGGAGCTTGCCCTGATTTCTGTTGGTACCAGCCCATGTAGCTACTAACACTGGAACTGGCTTTGCAGTTGATGGTGACTCTGTCCCCAGGAGACACGGCCAGGGATTCTGGAGTCTGGGTCATCACAACGTCCCCGCAGGAGTCTGGACAGAGGAAGAAAATGAGAAGAATTAAATCAAACAGAAGAATGTTTAACGAACGAAAGGTTCATCCTTCAGTGTTTAGGTATTTAAGCACTATTCTAATGAATTAGTTAAAGAAATACATCTTTTTCTAATTATACATCTCATTATATTTAATTTTCATTAATGCTTGTGAGCGGCTCAGATGCGATGATGTTGAATGCCACAGAGATGCCTATGAATAAAGAGAAAAAATAAATGAAGTAAATATCACGCCTTCTTGTTTTTACCCTGAATCCAGAGCACCAGGAGCCAAAGAAGCTGAGTCTGTGAGAGCATCTTGATGCTTCTAAACTGGCAGATACAAAGATACCTAGTTCATAAATGAACCATTTATATCTTCTCCGTGTGGAGGGAAATGGTTGGGTGGAGATATGCAAAGCAGCCACTCTGGATAAATATGCGTTAGTGGACTAAGTCTGAAATAATGGACTATAAACAGCCCCTCATCTCTGCTAGGGTTGCCAATTTTGGCTGGACATATTCCCTGGTTATGTCATCACATGACATCATCTTTAATTAAAGATTCATCTTTAATACCTGGGGGCTCCAGGATAATCCTGGAGGGTTGACAACTCCACTGAGAGCACAGCGCCCACTAATGGCAGAGATCTGAAAATATACAGACTGGGGGCAGGATACGGCCCTTGCAATTGGTCTGTGCCTCATCCTAGTTTCTGGGGCAGGAGGTGTATCAGGTAAATTCTAATTATCTTTGCTTACGTACATGAATTAGATTCTTCAGTATGTTCAGAGGGAGGCTTTTATGTCAGGCTCTTTGGCTGTTTTACTCCGTGTCTGCTTCTATCGGATTTCTTCACTAAACACAAACAGGCCATTTTAGAGCATGAGCTGAAAATGTTTTAAGCACCCAAAAAGAGCCCAGGAAGTCCCATTTTGCCATCAGCCAAAAGGAAGTTATATTCCATTCCTGGGCCCGCTGCTTCCCCTCCCCCCACATAACGCCCACTTTATAAGGGAAGGCCCCCTTTGTTCCAGCCAGCCCACTGGTTTGGAAGGGGTGGGTGTGAAACAGTAGCCGGCTTGTGCAGGGATTGATGCTGCGACAGTGACTCTGATGTCTCGCCTCTTGTGGATCTTAGGTTCTGCGGCCCTGCACACAGCGAGGGGGTAAGTAATGTAGTGTAGAGGGAGGGATTTCATTTCCTGTGGTCTGGGGAGTTTCTTAGGGAGGGAAAATCTCCCTCTTAATCTTTGTCTGGCAGTCTGAATCAAAAGAGCGAAGTTTTAGAATGGATTCAAGAGTGGATCTTTTTCTAAAAGACGTGCTCTGGTTCAGGGGAGTCCTATGGAAAGTGTTATGCAGGAGGGTCACACTAGATGTTCACAGTGGTTCCTTCATGGATTATAAAGCCACAGTCTTTCAATGTATAAACCCCTCGATCCTGAGTTTTGAGCTCTCAGCTGGCAGACCGGGAACGTATTTATAGCTGCGTGTGTGTAACGGTTTAGAACAGTCTTGAGCTAGTGAGCTGTGTGGCCTCCAGTGCATGTTGAAGATGAAGTCAGAGAACAGAAATGTGCAGACACTGTCTGCCACACAGAGCAGGCAGCTGACCAGTGCACTTTGAGGCTGTGCACTCTGTTCTAATGGACTCGGTCTGTGAGACGCTTGAGGGAAATCACTGACCCGCAGACCCAGCAGCTGGGCAAATGGGGGAGAGTGAAGAAAATGAAAATATCAGGAGAAATGAGGACAATTATTATATCCTATTCCATTCAGGTTCTTGCCTTTAATTTAGAGTGAACCCTCTGGGTCAAATTCAATCTACTTCCATTCCAGAGGCTGTGTGATCAATGCATATCTGGGGATCTTGTCTTTTTATTTGTATTAATAGCAAATATTTTCCGAAAAGAAGTGAAATGAAACACAAATTAATGTTTTAATAAACTGGATCGGGTGTGGGATTCACATACCCTCAGATGAATAGACTTGGAAGTGCCCAGCTGAATGCTAATGTTTCTAAGACCTAACGGAGAGATTTATTTTATCTCCAGTTGTTGAGACTTGTGCCATAGGAATCAGAAGATCCGAGTTCTGCCCCTATCGTTGCAACAACTTTCTGAAAGAAAATGGACAATGTTGAATTTCAAGTGGGCTACAGGTTTTTCACAAAACAGTACAATTCATGCACTGTTGGGTTCTCTTATATACAGTTTCCTATTAGTTTGTGAGCTCTTTGGAGCAGGGACCATTTTCTTGTTGTGTTTGTGGAACGCCTAACACAAGGGGGGGCTGATCCTGGTCCATTATTGAGGGTTCTAGGTGCTAACATAATAACAAAGAACAGTGCAATGAACACTTGATTTTACGGTTGGGTGTGGTCATAAGTCAATAAAAGTGCCTTACGAAAATATCTATGTGAAAAGTGTGTGACCATGGAGAGTGCTCGTCTTCCCCTGAATCTGATGTTTCTCTCTGGCCACTGGCTGTTCCAACAAGGCTGCATAGAACCAATCTTCATAGAATAACCTGCATTTGCAGACGCTTTGGTGTACTCTGAGGCATGGATCCTCACAGGGACTTCAGCAATGTGGTGGTGAGCTTTGTAAGGCCTAACTTTCAGGTGCCTCGAAAACCAACAGAAAAACCACAAAGCCTGAAAACGACACCTACGTGCCCTATATAATGAATGGGGAGAGAGGCGCCTGAGAAGAGAATCCACAAAAGCCAGCCTGCTAGGTGGGGAACCGCCTAAGCTAGCCAATGGGAGATGCTGACCAGAGGAGTGTGTGCTCTGGAGTGGGGTCTCCCACTCACATCTCCCAGGTGGTTGTCCTAATCCGGCTAGATTTTGAATGGGACCCAATCAGGGAGGCATGCTCAGATGCCACCTATTCGATTGGGGTCCATGGGTGTGGTAGGCACTTTTCCCTGGTTTATGGATCCCTTTCGGGAGCAGGTAGGAGATGAGAATAAAGCCACCTACAGTTAGGTAGTAGTGCGCATGCCCGGAGGCAGAAATTTAGGTGGCTATGGAACACTTGCAGTGAAAACGTAGGTGCCCACAGGGTTAGACAGCAGCTGAGTGGGGGGTTTTGTGGATTCAGGGGTACCTAAAACTGGAACCTAGGTGCCTAGAGTTTGAGGTTTCGGCACCAAGTCCCTTTGTGGATCTAGTCCTAACTGCCTTAGGTACTTCAATGGCCCCATTGCCATAGTCTCTGAGCATCTCACAAGCTGTAATGTATTTATCCTGACAACAGCCCTGTGAGACAGGGGAGTGTTGCTATTCCCATCTCACAGACAGGGCACTGAAGCACAGATAGATTAAGTGACTTGTGTAAGGGCATACAGGATGTCTGGGCGAGAGCTGGGAATTGAACTTGGCTTTGCAGCATGCCAGGTTAGTATTCTAAGCACTGGACCAACCGCCTTTCCCTCAATCCAGCCTACAAACACACACAAAATGTGTCAAGATTGTATGATAATGTCAGGGGGAAATTGCATGTGCTCATCAGGAGCAAATAAGCATTAACAATTCCGGGGGACAGCTGAGTGCCATGGAATGAATCCCTGGGTATGAGCTATGTGAGGTCGTAGTTGAGATCTATGACGGAGTGGGAAAACTAATGGGTGAAATGCCACGAACGTGACAAACACCTGGCTGTGCTGTAAGAGGTGAGCAGCTTTTACTAATCCTGTGACTCTGCATAGGAAGCTGATGCTGCATGGAGTAATAGAAACTGAAGAGAGCCAGGAGGCTTTTGTGTTGGTCTGGATCACTGTTTTGTGTTGTGTTCTGCTGTTGACAGTAATAACAATCTTCAATATCATCCGTTTCAACTCTGCTGACTGTAAGCATGTAATCAGTGCTGGACTCACAGCCACTGAACTGGTCTGGGATCCAAGAGGGTCGGGAGTTAGCGCTGTGGGTGCCTGTCCTGATTTCTGATGGTACAAGGCCATGCTCCTCCTGGAGTCTGCATGGGAAAACACTGTGAAAAGTCACGTGGATTGAATGAAATGACAATTAACAAAGAGAAACTGTTTCTTAATTTCTCCAATTATCTTTCAAAAAACTTAGTTACAACTTATGCATGTCAGGACAGTCAATAGAATTAAGAGCTGTTCTGCACTGGATAAAGAAATCCTTCTAATGATATAATGACAGAATCATCATCTAAATCTGGCTTGCAAATTACTATTTTGAGCTAATTTCTCCCTGTTGCTGTTTTTACCCTGAATCCAGAGCATGAGGAGCCAGAGAAGCCGAGTTTGCAAGAGCATCCTAACGCTCGTAGACTGACCGATACTGAGCTGAAAAACAGAAAGAGTTAACCTGTGACATTTATAGCTACTCCACAGAACAGGAAAATGTCACATGGGTGGCAATATGTGAAACTGTTCTCTGTAAATGCCCTTTTTCTGTTTCCCAGTGCTGAAACAGCAGTGAAGGGGCTATGTACAGCCCTTGATCTGTGAATACCATTTAATGGCTGTGACAGTTGCAGACATAGATCAGGGCAGTACATAGTCCCTGTAGCCTGGTTCTTCTTTCTTAGCACTGGTTTTACAAAGGTTTAACATAATTGCCTTCCATGCAGTTACTTACGATCTGCACTGGTGTCAATGAGAATCAGGTGCAATGTGGCAGTAAACCCCCCTCCCTCCAGGGTTCAATCCGTCTCCCCATCACTCAAACAAAAAGTGCTCATCTGATCCCTCTATCTGCCTCAGAAAGCCACACTCTGCTTATTAATCTCCCTCACCCCTGCTATTGCCCCAGCTATCGTCTTTTTACCCCATCAATGAAATAACTTACCAAAGATCATGGTGGATGCTCTATCAGACAATTTTAAAATCAAGATTGAATGTTTTTCTAAAAGATCTGCTCTAGGAATTATTTTGGGGAATTTCTGTGTTGTGGAGGTCAGACTAGATGGCCACAATGGTCCATTCTGGTCTTGGAATCTATGAAACCTTTATACCCTTCTTGATGCAAACACAGCTTAGTCTCCTCCATTATAAAACCCCCATCGTTATCCCTACCTGTCTGTCCATGTACTGCCTCATCTTCCTTCTCCCCTTTATCTCCAGACTTGTTCAGTATGCTGCCTATACCCCTTGGCTGGAGTTCCTTTCCTCTAACTCCATCCTTGACTCACTCCATTCTGGCTTCTGCTGTTTCCATTATATTGATATTGCTCCCATTTGAGTCTCAAATGACTATCCATTAGAATAATAGACTTATAGCAGGTTAGGGTTTGAAGGGACCTCGGGAGCTCATCTAATCCAAACCCCTGCTCAAAGCAGGACCAACCCCAACTAAATCATTCCAGCCAGGGCTTTTAAAACCTCTAAGGATGGAGATTCCACCACCTCCCTAGGTAACCCATTCCAGAGCTTCACCACCCTCCTAGTGAACACTTTTTCCTAATATCCAACCTAGACCTTCCCCACTGCAATTTGAGACAATTGCTCCTCCTTCTGTCATCTGCCATCACTGAGAACAGCCTCGCTCCATCCTCTTTGGAACCCCCCTTCAAGTAATTGAAGGCTGCTATCAAATCCCCCCTCACTCTTCTCTTCTGCAGACTAAACAAACCTAGTTCCCTCAGTCTCTCCTCATAAGTTATGTGCTCTAACCCCCTAACCATTTTCATTCCCCTCCGCTGGACTCTCCAATTTGTCCACATCCTTTCTGTACTGGGGGACCCAAAACTGGACACAGCACTCCAAATGTGGCCTCACCAATGCTTAATAGAGGGGAATAATCACTTCCCGCGATCTGATGGCAACACTCCTGTTAATGCAGCCCAATATGCTGTTAGCCTTCTTGGCAATAAGGTCACTCTGTTGACTCATATCAAGCTTCTTGTCCACTGTAACCCCCAGGTCATTTTTTTCAGAACTGCTGTCTAGGCAGGAAGTCCCCAGTCTGTAGCAGTGCATGGGATTCTTCCTGATCACCTGTCTCCCAAGTGCATCAAAATGGATTCCTTGAGGACCTGCTCCATGATTTTTCTGGTGACCGAGGTGAGGGTGACCAGTGTGTAGTTTCCCAGATCCTCCTCCTTTTTTTAAAGATGGGCACTATATTTGCCTTTTTCCTATCACCTGGGAGATCCCCCAATGACCACAAGTTTTCAAATATAATGGCCAACGGCTCTGTAATCACATTAGCCAACTCCCTCAGCACCCTCGGATGCACTGCATCCAGCCCCAGGGACTTGTGCATGTCCAGCCTTTCTAAATAGCACTGAACCTGTTCTTTCATCACAGAGGGCTGCTCATCTCCTCCCCGTTCTGTGCTGCCCAGTGCAGTAGTCTGGGAACTGACCTTGTCTGTGAAGACGGGCAAAAAAAACATTGAGTTCTTCAGCTTTTTCCACATCACCTGTCACTATGTTGCCTCCCCCATTCAGTAAGGGGCTCACACTTTCCAAGACCTTTTTCTTGTTGCTAAGATACCTGTAGAGACCCTTATTGTTACCCTTCACGTCCCTTGCTAGCTGCAACTCCAGTTGTGCTTTGGCCTTCCTCATTTCACTCCTGTATGTTCAAGCAGCATTTTTACACTCCTCCCTAGTCATGTGACCAAGCTTCCACTTCTTGAGAGTTTCCTTTTTGTGTTTAAGCTCACCAAAGATTTCATTGCTCCATCTTTCTCCTCCTTGACCTCTCAGTGGCTTTTGACAGCATCACCACTCCCTACTTGAAATCCAGTCCTCCGGTAGCTTTCTTGACTCCATCCTCTCATCTTTCTCCTCCTGCCTCTCTGAGGAACCCTTCAGTGTCTTGTTTGGTAGGTTCCTCCCCTCTTTCCATTCCTCTATCACTGTAGAAAACACCCTTTCTCTCAGGTCAATTTAGCTGTTACTCCACTTCACCCTCTCCCTAGACCTATACATCCAGGCTGTGTGTAAATCTTGTCCCTCCATCTTAAAGTTTCACCCTTTTCTGTCACCAAAGCTCATGTCCAGGCTCTTATTATCTTGTGCCTTTTTCTATCATAATCTTCTTTCCTTTGGTAATGGTTTCCTCCAGACTTTCCCCCTTCATATTCATTCAAAATGTTGCTCCAAGGTTCATCTTCTTGACCTGTCATTGTAAGCACCTCACCAGTCTCCTTACCTCCTTCCACTGGCTTCTTCTTTCCAGTGTATCCAGCACAAGTTTCTTGTCTTCTCTTGTAAGGCCCTTGGCCATGTAGCTCCACTCTAGCTTTAAAATTGGATTCTTTACCCTGAAGTTAACTCCCCTCTTTGCTATGCCAGAGATGCTTGACGTCTCTGCGTTTCCCACAAGCATCTTTGTGCCTCTTCCCACTCTGCCCCCTATTTGCTTCTCCTTAATGGAGACCTCCCTCTGAAAATTCACAGACCCACCACTACGTTATCATCTTTGAAATCCCCCTAACAATGTACCTCTGCTGTGATGCTTAAAAATTGCTGCACACTTCCATTCTTTAAGCTGATTATTGATTAAACTGATTCTTATTTATGTATTGAAATAGCAGCTAAGAACTCTAATATGGACAGGACTTGTTGTGTTAGGGGCTGTACAAACACAGTCCCTGCCCCAAAGAGTTTACAGTCTGAGGCCACGTATTATTACTATTAACACAGCATATTAATGTATGCAAACAATACGTGTCTGTACTGTTAAATGGGCTTCCACCCACTCCCGCCCCTTTTTGTCTGTTTATCTACCTGTTGTGTCTGTTGTTATCCATTTGGGGCCAGGACCATCTTTGTTTTACTCTGTGTTTTGTGCAGTGCCTTGCACAACGTGGCCTTGCTTCCTGATGAGAGTTTAGGATGGGTCTTGAACAGAGTCACCTTGGAGATGTTTGGAACTGATACTGTAGCTTGGATGAGCAGATGGATAAAGATGTTTGTAGTAGGTGAGGCAGTGACATCAATGACCCCTTGGTCAAGGGGCCAGGAAGCCAGTGAAACCATTTGTTTTCAAAAGAGCTTAAGACGAGCCTATCTTCGTTCTGCAGCGTCCACTCGCACGAAGAACATGACCTATACGAGGGCCTGCTCCTGCTCCCATTGACATCAGTATTTGTTCTCCCCTTGACTTCAGTGAGAGCAGTTGGGACCCAAAGAGTGCAATGAAATCCCGAGTCCCGGGAGCACAGTCATTGTGAAGGTGGCATGATTAAATCCCAGTGTGAGAGGTAAATTGGAGCTAGCCTGTAAGGGTAAAAATGGTTCAGGAAATAGAGGAAAACTGCAAAGTGTAATGGAAAGAATCACCATGTGTCTTCCCATCCCTGGCCTGTCTTGTAGTGTGAGTTCCATGGCTGATTAGAAGAACTGGGCCATGCGAAGATGCTCTTCAAGTGTGACAGACCCTCTCCACCTTCTGACTGTAACCGCAGAGGAAGCAGCTGGTCGAGTGAGTGAGTGAGGAGAGCCTGGAGGTTTTTATGCTGGTCTGTATCACTGTGAGAGGGAAGCTTTGTCCTTGCTGGCAGTAATAATCTCCACCGTCGTCAACATCAACGCTGCTGATGGTAAAAGTGAAGTCAGTGCCAGAACCGCTGGCGCTGAACCGGTCGGGGACCCCAGTGGGTCGAGTGGAGCCACTGTAGATCAGTAGTTTCGGAGCTTGTCCCGATTTCTGCTGGTACCAGCCCATGTTGGTGCTAGCACTGGAAGTGGCTTTGCAACTGATGGTGACTCTGTCTCCTGGAGATGCTGACAGAGATTGTGGGCTCTGAGTCAGTATGATCTGCCCCCAGGAATCTGAGTGGGGAAAAGACAAAATATAAGACCATTCAAATGAGATAATGCCTAACAAAGGGATACTGCACTTCGCAGTCGCTCTAGTTCTCTTCTAACCAGTGTATTCGTGCCAGCAGAACAACACTGGCCGTGCAGTTGAGAGCTGTTGGTCGTTTGAGAAAAGTATCCCTCAATATCTCAATATATTGAGAATATATCTCAATATTCATAATGTGCCCTGCAGCCTGGTGTGCGAAAGGCAAAGCCATCGTTTTCTGAATCGGATAGAAGTTATTCATGGGAGGCAAACGCTCCCTTATTGCTGTTCTCACCCTGAACCCAGAGCGCCAGGAGCCAGAGAAGCTCAGTCTGCCGGATCATCTTGATGCTTCTAGATCGTCAGATGAAAAGTACCAAGTGATGGAGTGACACGTTTATATTGGTTTTGGAGAGCAGAGAAATGTCACTCAATAGCAATATGCAAATCCGTGGCCCTGTACAAACATACATTCCCTGCGCCCAGGTGTAGAGACTGTGGATAAAGGGTGATATACAGTCCTCAGTCTGTGAGGTCAAGTCCCTGTGATGATGGTGAGAGCTGCTTGTTGAGTGACAGGAGGAAGGATGTAAATCGATCTGCTTATCAGCGCAACATCCAGTGTGCATTTCACGTGCACTTTATAAACAAATTGCTCATGAAATCCATCCCTCACCCACCCCTCACCACAGAGGTGGGCTGCAGAATCTAAGTTTTCATTCAAAAAACGGATAGTCCTTCTGGTCTTGAAAATAACTTTGAACATGTGATCTGAGTGGTGCAGGGAATCTGCCTGGGTCTGCGGAGAGCCTCATTCAATAACCCTAGAAAGTGAGCACTCTCCTATTCATCTCAATGGGATGCTAACACTGAAATCTAAACATGACAATTTAAACGGACGCCTTGCTAATTATTTCACTACTGATCCTTTGTAGCAGAAACACCCAGCTTAATGTGCTTATGCTACACTCCCCACCTATCTTCACCGTGTCTCCTAGGCTTTAGGGAGGTTGGCACCACGGAACTGGCTGGCGTACTTGCCCCTTGATGTGGAGTAGGTGACATCTTGCAGAATAAAAGAAAATACCTGGGTATGTATGATGTAAAGCAAAAATAGTGAATTTCAGATGCCTGGAGCTGATTCTGTCCTGCATCCTAACATCTGCATGCCACTCTGGTGCTTTCTGGCAGCCATGGAAGAGCCACAAGGGGGCAGAGGACAATTCCCCCAGTGCTGGATCTAATCAGGGAGGAGGTTTTGGCAGATAAGTGAGGCGTGGGCATGCCTACAGCACTCTACGCTATGGGGTACTCTGGGTTACAAAGGAGCCCATAGACAGCCCTGAAGAGGCTGCTGAAGGCTTGAATTGACCCAGGGCTGCTCTAAATTACGCTGGGTGCTGCCAATGTCCCTGGCATGGGCAGAACCTTAACTTTGCCTCCGTCCCGCTGGGCTGCCTCTCTCGGGAAACGCAGCACGGAATCTGCCCCCTCAGGTTCATAGGCTGAAAGGGAGCGTAAACTGAAATGACAGGAAACCACCTGGGTGTGCTCAGGCTAGCATGTCATTTCTGTGGATCTGATCTGCCTCTGGAGTCCTGGGTGGAATTTAAAGCTGCCTTTTCCTCTTTTTCGCCCTTCTGTTCTTTCTCTCCCGGTTTCCCCTTTCCCTCCCTAGGGCGCCTGTTCACTAGGAGTAGTGTGGTGTTTAAGCACTTATGGACTGTGCTGACATCAAATGTCATTTCTTGTCATGAGGAAGGAGCCCATCTTCCCTTCCTGCATTGATTTCTTCTTCGCCATCAATTGTATCAAAAATTGTATCCAATGTGCTGAACTTTTAAGCAGAACTAAGCAAGGGACCAAGGTTCTCTGATTTTTGAGACTCTACTCCACCTAGTGGCGATTCAGAGGAGGAGACAGCCTCAAAGAGGTAACTAAAGGCAGACACCGTCATTGACCTGCAGCCTCAATAGCAGATGTTTAGAAGACTCTGTGCAGGAGGTGAAGTTTTAATGAGCAAAATTACAGAACAGCACAGGAAATTCTGTATTGTCCTGTATCATGGGGAGAGGGAGGTTGTAGCCTGGCTGACGACGATAATCTTCAGTGTCAACCCGGTTAATTGTGAGGATAAATCAGTTCTGTGTCCCTTGCCACTGAAGTGGCTGGAGCCCCAGAGGCAAGAGTGGAAGCCCCGTAAATAAGAAGCTTGTCCCAGTTTCTGTTGGCCCTCATCTAAGCAATTGTCAATTTTTGAACTGAACTGGCTTTACAGTTCAAGTGACCCTTTGTTTTGGAGACACTGCCAGGGATCCTGGAGTCTGCGTCATCACAATCTGCCTTTGGAGTCTGAATATATGAATAAATTATACTTAAATAAATACCTAGAGATCGTCAGTGCAGCTAAGTAATAGTCAGTGGAAACATTTATATTTTCGTCTTTCCATAGCTGATTCTGAATAGAATTTTTATCTTATAACCACAAAGTGGTAGGGGAGAGGATGAATATAGAGCCTGAGTTAATGGTGCTTCAAGAATTACTGACTGAGGTTAGATCTCTGCAGGGGAGAACACTCTGGAGAGCGGCTCTTGTAAGTTATCAGGGTGAAGAGGAAATTTCCCTGGAGCCAAGTTATCCCCTCACTGCTACTGCAGGGTTACACAATTTGGGGATTTGTCTATACAGCCTTTGGATCCTCGTTGATATTATGAAGTGTTACTATGTACAATGCATGCCTTTCTGTATGTGTAGGCGCCATGTCCTACCAACCTGAATGCACATCTTTCTTGAACTCTAGACAATGGGAAGGTTCTTACCTTTAAATAGCTGTGCTTTGACCACAATAGTTATGCCAGAGAGTAACTTTATCCTAGTTGATCCTACCTCTCTGCAGGGAATGGGGCTGGAACAGTGCAAAGCTACCACACACAGAACAAAAAACCCTCACCAGGTGACCAACTGGAAGTTTAAATAAGGATGCACTGGAACAGGAAGTGTTGGTAGGAAGGAGAAAGGGCACAGACCAGACCAGGAGACAGGGCTTGTCTGATCTCTGTTGGAACTAGGTCATGTAGCTATAAACGTTGGAACTGGCTTTGCTGTTGATAGTGACTCTCTCTCTCGGTGACACTGCCAGGGATTTTGGAGTCTGAGTCATCCCAATATCCCCACTGGAGTCTGACTTAGAAAAAGAGATGAACATGGGAGTTACTAATCAAATCCCATCCTGCCCAATTCATCTCTCGTGTAACTCTCTTGCCTGAGATTGAGGTACACCAGGGTTGAATTTGGCTCTTGTGTTTTCATTCATTATTTATACATTTAGACCATGCCCATATTCCTAATCCATTGTAAGATAATATGAACTGATGTAAACCACAAGATGTTTACTGTGACAGCTCTAGATCTTGCTCTTTCACTGTTCTCTGAAGTCTGTGCCCCGTTGGTTTCAATCTTATCCTGGATCGAGAATGCTAGAAGCCAGAAGACCCGAGACTCTGCGTTTATCTTGATATGTCTGACTTACCCTATGCTGATTCGCAAACCATGGAGAGCAAATCGAAACATTTCTACCCGCTGAGAGTGGCAGGGACATATTGGCCAATATATATAGGCAAATCACTTGTTGATACCTGTGTAAGAGGGTCAGTGTTTTAACTCGGAGAACTGATTTGTTTGCACTTTATTAGAATGGAGGGGTAGTTGTTACGTTAGAGCTATAGAAGCCATTTAAGATTTTATATAACATTTCAAATATGACCAAAGTGATTTTGTTTCATGCAGATGTGCTGGTGCCTGGTGACAAAACAAGGAGATTCAACACCATTATTAATATGAAGTGAAATTCACTCTCTGTAGCTAAGTAACCACTTCAGTGATTCATTGGCCTCCTGCCAGCCCTTGCACAGGAGTGAATGTTATCATGGTTTGTTACATGATTAATGCAGTGTGGGGAGTAAGATACACTGTGCAGTGATTTGTGATCACACCAGTGTTATAAAAGGCACCTGTTAAACAGAGGTCACTATTAGCTACAGAACTGTTGGACTTTTCACCCTATGATTATGTTCATTCTTCTATGTTCATTATTTAGATGTACCATGACAGAAAGATACTTAGCAAGGCTCTGGGAATCCTACCATCTTACTGAGTATACAGTACAATGAAAACTCAGAAGCAGGTGGTTTGTGTCTCATACATCTCAAAAAATGTCTTCCATTCCTTGGTTTCCCATTGAGCTCCCTCTCCCTCTGCTTGCCAAGTCCCCTTGCACTCAGTTCTTCCTGCAGCTTTGGCACTGCCCTTCCTTAACACCAAGGATCTCGTTGCTCATCTGCCTCTGCTGGACCCCATAGCACTCAGCTCCCTCCCAGTGTGTTTGTACATCCACTCCTACTGCCAGAGAGGTGCTCGAACACCAGGGTCTCAGAGGCACAGCTGAGCTTTAGGGCTGGGAGATGGCGAAGGAAGAGGAGGTGGCGGGAGGGTTGGAAGGAGGTCAATGAAGAGCTCTAATGCTGGTCAGAAAGCTCATAAAGAGCTAAGAGCACAGGAATTTTAGA
This sequence comes from Mesoclemmys tuberculata, assembly GCA_007922155.1. Lineage (NCBI taxonomy): Eukaryota > Metazoa > Chordata > Testudines > Chelidae > Mesoclemmys > Mesoclemmys tuberculata. The sequence goes on along the minus strand of ML675627.1, from coordinate 11,857,859 downwards.
GGAGGTCGTTGCATCTGATTTAGCTCATCGGAAATGGGAGCTGTCATGTCTCAGAATGGCTTAAGGGGTTTATTTTGTTTCACTTATTGATTTACCCCCAATGTATCCATTGGCTACTCAATGTCTCATGAGCCTTCAGAACCATCAAAAAACTGAATACTTGCAGTTGATGAACGCACTGACGTAACGCTAGAGGTGACGCTGACGGGACGGGACCTGAAGTTTGGTCAGCTTGACACGGACCAAATATGGCCCTTGAATTTCGTGGTGAATATTTCTGACCCAGACATTGATGGAGAGGCTGTAAGGCCTGGATCTGAACAGAATGGTGGTTTACCTAGATTCCCCCTGCAGTTACACTGACGCATGGACACCCGCCAGGAAGCAGCTGTTACGCTGGATGAAAGTAACTAGTAACTAGAACAGAGAGCCGCTGTTTGGGTCTGTATCATTGTGCGATGTGAGCTGTCGTACTGCTGACGACAATATCCAGCATCTCCAGCTTGAACCATGGCGAGTGGGAGAGTGTAATCAATGTGACCACTTCTAGACCCACTGCCGCTGGATCGGGCTGGGCCCCCAGAGTGTGGGGTGGAAGCGCTGTAGATAAGCTTTGGAGCTTATCTGGATTTCTCTTGGTACCAAGCTATTTTGTTGTAAGTGGCACAGCTGGCTTTGCGGCTGAAAGTGATTGCGTCTCCTGCAGACACTGATGGATTCTGGAGGGTCACAAACCTGTTCTAGGGGGCTGGCAGGATTGTCACCTTCATCTCTGTGCTGCCTAGCTCTGACGGCAGCAGGGAGGTGAGTCCGATCTGCTCCGTGGTGCTGCGAGAGCCTCAGCCCAGCTGGGACAAGCAGCTAGGAGCCCTTGGCTGGGCTGACCTTCCAGAAGTGTGAGGGAAATCGGAAGCCTCTTCCGGCTGCAGAGACCTCCGGGAATGCTGTCCAGCCCCAGAACCTCCTGCAGCAGGGTGGGTACTGCAGGTGGGTCCAATCTCCCCCGTGCTGCTGGGAGTGCCCCAGTCTGGCCAGGACTAGTAGTGACTGGTCACTGGCAGGGGCTGCTCCCAGCAGCAAGGGGGAGATCAGATTTCACAGGGAAGGGCCAATTTCATGGTCCGTGATGCATTTTTTCACGGCTGTGTAATTGGTGGGGTCCTATTTATAACTGCTCGGAGGAGCAGGGAAACGTCAGTGGGATACAAACCTGCAAAGCATCTGTTCTCAGTCCTGGATATGAGGCCAGATCCCCAGCTGCTGTAAATCAACGCAGCTTCCCTGAACTCAATGGATCTAGTTTAGTATGTACACACTGAAGATCTGGCCCACAGAATGGATAGACTTGCCTTACTCCAGATAATATATTTCTGTATTAACATTACAAACCCCACGCTCAGCTCCTGCCACCAGTCTGCTCTTGGCTCCTTGCTCCTTATTTTGCATTCTTTGCTCTGTCCAGTGTGCTTGTCTGGACCCCTGTCTTTCTTCACACCCACCTCTGCCCCTTCTTTATTTATAATATTTGGGTTGCCTCCAGGCCCAAGAGACCAGTCACTTACTCCAGAGCTGTTGGTACCCTAGTCTTGCGTCCAAGACAATGCCTACAGCCAATCCTGTAATAAACTATCCAAAGATTTATTAACTAAGAAAAAGAAATAAGAGAATTACTTACAGGTTAAAGAAAGCAAACATACACACCAAAATGAATTACTGTCTACGCATTCCTAAAGATGACAGAGTTGTTGCGATCTATCAATTCAAAATGTCTTTCAGGGTGGACCTAGTGGTAAGGCCTGGGAATCTCTGCATTTGTTTAATGTCTCTGGTCCTGTGAGAGTTCAAACAGCAAAGAGACTACAAATATTCTTATGACCGTATTATCTTTTACATTTAGCCTTCCAGTCCATGAGACAAGCTCCCGTGCATGTATCATTTCCAAGGTGTGATAGGGCCATTTACCAATCCTTTGTAAAGATCTTCCAAATCAAGTGGGATGACCAACGCACCAACATCAGTGTCCTGTCCCAAGCCCAAACCTCCATCATTGATGCTATGGTCATCCCCCACCAATGCCATTGGCCTGGTCATGTTCTTTGAATGCCAGAAAGTTGACTCCCAAAGCAGGCCTTTTTCTCACAACTGAGCCATGGCTAACGGTCAAAGGGAAGGGCCATAAAGCACTACATCTAAAGACACATCAGAATCTTTAATAGTCACAGAGGGAAATGGCTAAGTATAGATTATCTTTCGCTATACAAACAGATACATCACCAGCATCTTCTGTGAAGATTCACACAGTAAATTGCTAACAAAATAGTTTTTTAATTCAGTAAACAGAACTGAACAGTTACACAAGATTTCCCCAGCTCTAGCTTTGCAACCTACCACCCAACCCTCCCCACCCCTACACTCATTGCGACTAAGAAGCACAGTTTTGTATACACACAAAATGTGGGCTGACTACAGAAAAACCCAGAGGGTGAATCCGGGATGTTTGATATGAATGGCCGGAGTTTGTCATTGACTTCAGTTGGGCCAGGATCATCTCCCCATTGTGTGTGTGTGATGAGCTGGAAACTGGGATATAACAATCACCAGTAAAACTAGAATTGAATGAAACCCTTGTTGAATTTTGTCTCTTAAAATAATGCAACATTTGTTCCCTTTTTCTGTCAGAATTCTCCTTCCCTCCCTGGTTTCCTTCCACGTTTGTTATCCTCCTTGTCTCTCATCTCTTCCTCCTCTTTCCACATATCACGCCCCCCTATGGCCAGCCCACTCACCGTTATCCATCCCATGCATGCTGCTTACATGAAGTCCCCTTTGCAGGCAAATAGCCTTGCATGTCTGCATATTTTCTCTCCCTTCAGCCCCTTTCCACAAGGTGCCAGGCAGTTCCAAGAAGTGCTGGCAGCCCTCGTCTTTCCTTGCCTCCAGAGGGAGCTGAAATCACTTATTGCCTCACAGGATCCTCTCAGCCCATTGTAGGATTTGCCCTGCTTGGGCCCAGAATGCTGAGAGCATAAAAAGAGGGATAGTGCAGTCAGATCTAACACCCGGAGTCAAGTTCCAGCTGCTACACTGCCCCGTGTGATGATCTTCACAGGAAGCAGCATTCACTAACCCCCAGAGCAGGGAGGTTTTTGTACTGGTCTGTATCACTGTGAGAGGTGAACTCTTAGCTTGCAGACAATAGTAATGGGCTGCATCGTCGGCTTCAAAGCTGCTGATTGTGAGAGTGTAAACGGTGCCAGACCCACTGCCGCTGAACCGGGCTGGGACCCCAGAGGCTGATCTAGAGCCTAAATAGATCAGAAGCTTAGGAGCTTGTCCGGGTTTCTGTTGGTACCAGGAGATATAGGCACTATTAAGGCTAGAACTGGCGGTGCATCTCATGGTGACTTTTTCTCCTGGAGACGCTGAGAGGGATTCTGGAGACTGCGTCATAGTGACCTGCCCAGAGGAGCCTGGATTAAATGTGAAATAAAATGAGATACAGAGAAAAGGCCATTGATCGGGAGCAATACTGTGTGTTAGCAGTGACGTAAAATGCAGCAGGTAAGACGACAGGTTCAGAACCCTCATTCCATATAAACCGTAGCTGAGACACGTATGTATTTCTTTACACGCCGATCTACTCAAACACTTCGATGGTTCCAAATATCGGTGGATCTTTTAACCCAGCCCCCTCGTTCTGATTCCTACCTGGGATCCACAGCGCCAGTAAGCAGAGGAGCTGAGCCTGGGGGAACATCTTGGTACGTCTGAGCTGGCAGGTGCTGCTCAATAAACCGTGGAGAGGGGAACAACAATGTTTATAGCCCCTCAGAGCCCCAGGGCAGGGTCACTGGGGAGTTCACATGCAAAGCAGCCCATGCGTGCGGGATCCTGATTTCCTGCTCTGAGCAGACATAGAGCTGGTTGCTGTGCGTCTTCACAGGGTGTGATGGTCCCTCACTCACCGGGCAGAGACTGGCTGTTCTGGTGGCTCAGGCACAGTAGATACAGGGTCTGGTCCTGGCTCTGCTACAGTCTTAATGTGTGACCTTTGGCTAGTCGTTGTGGGCCCAATTGAGCGTGTCTCAGTTCTCATTAAAACTAATGGGGTGATATACATGAGCAAGGGCTGCAGGATCTGCCCCATCTGCTCCCATTGACATCAAAGGCAAAACTCCCACTGATTTCAGTGGCCACGGAATCGGACCCTAAATCTCTGTGTGTGCTGTATCTTCCCTGTCTGCAACATGGGGAAAGTGATGGTCCCTGTTCATGCCAAGATATCAGTGATCAGTGTTTGTAAAGAGCTTAGAGATCCGCAGGTGGATGGTGCTAGTGCTAACCGTTCCCTATTCACCTGGCGGGCAGCTAGTAACGCTGTTGGCTTTTCAGGCAAGATGGTGAGGTTGGTAAATGTTCTGACATCTGGTGTTCTTCAGGAAGCCCAGCTCCTGTAGTCGTGATCAGGGGAGAATCTCAGTTTTCATTAAAAAAAAAATAAAAGAGAGATTGTTTCTAGCCCAGCTGCTTGTGGAGAAAAGTCTGAAGATGTGAAATCCTGACGGCAAATAAAAAGAAGCCAAGATGGATTGTTTATAAAAGAAATCTCATGATACGGTGGGCCCTGACTTGGTGGTGGTTGGCAATTGAGCCTTCGGGGATGGTTATGAAAATCTGCTCACAGTTTGCACAGCTAAATGCAGTGCAGGGTTTTGCCCAGGTGGATGGGACAGGGATCTGGGAGAGCAATTTCCTGTGCCTTTCTACACGAACAGGGCATGGTTTCCATGTGCCTAACAGAAGCAGATCTTTCCTGAGGTGCTGTGCTCTGTGGGGAGCTGGACTTTGTTGCTCTGCAGCAGGGCATTGTACCTTCTCAATGATATGTTTCATTACAGATCTAACATACTGTCCTGCAGTTACATGGTCCTGCGCTTTCCATATTTTGGTGTATCTTTTGTAGGTAAATTGGTTGGTAGTGATGAGTAATTGTGATGTTCAGAGGTGCCTTTGCCTTGTAGTTTGGTATCAGATGCATGGGGAAGGTTTATATCTCAGGCAGCAGGGGTTGGATTTCCTTTCTCCCCTGACCCATAACCTCCCTCCTCCAGATCATCCTCCAAACTCTTCCAGTGTCGCTTCCCTAGGCCTCCCTATTTCATGCCAGCTTTGTCTTCCTCCGTGCCTTAGAGCATCTTTGCCCTCAGCTGTCCCTGCTGCAGCCTGGTGGATGTGTTGCTGCCAGCTGCCTCCTGGTTTAGCTGTAATTGCAGGCAGGTGGAAAAGTGAATGCAGCGCTCATCCGAGAGAACTGAGCCCCAAAATACTCTCAGGTTGGAGAGGGGAGGAGGGGCTGTAGGGTGAAATTCTGGAGAAGGTGGATGGCAGTGGGCAACTCATCTTGGCCTCATGCACCGGTGACTATGTCCAACCCAGGCCACAGAGACCCTAGAAGCAGCCCAGAAGCAGTAATCCAGGCCCAGCTGTCTGGCTCAGATTCAATTCTCCAGAGCATGAGCTTTCACGGCTCAGGATAGTCCAGGTTTCTGGCCGTGATCTCTTCAAAGCGCCACTGGTTGCTACGCAAGGCCTCCGGGATGCGGGGCCGATCTACAGGATTGCCGCTGTTACAGTAGACTGCAAGAGCTAACAGAGCAGGGGGTTTTCATGCTGTCTGCTGCATGGGGGGCTGCTGTAACAATGTTGGCATTTTCAGCTTGAATGGTGCAGATTGTGAGTGTGTGAGCAGCATCTCTGTGTCCAGACCCACTGCCCCTGCACATTAGCCTCGTTGCCACAGCACCGCACTGAGAGCTCACGTGGAGTTGTTTGCTCCACTCTGAGCCCTAAATCCCTTTCAGTCGCGGCTCTTCAGTTCCCATCCAGTAGTTATGGTCTTTTCCCATAGGGTCCGAGGTAACTGTAGTACCACAGACAATGGTGTTTGGGATCGGTTAGCGGATATTGGTATCTCAGGGGGACCACTGTGTGTCTGTTATCAACTCCAGCCTTTAAAGTCTTTTCTGCTTGGCCCTTCTGCTGTTTGTGCCTCCCATTCCCAGGGAATCAGCCGCTCGCGCCCTTTCAGGTTTGTAGGAATCGTTCATTGCACACCAATGATGCTCCAATTCGTGTGTGGTAAAAAGGACAGGGAGTGTATCAGGGCTATTAGCAGCCAGCACATCGCAGGGGCAGCCTCCCTCTGTAATCGCGGCAGCTTTAGCCGTGGTATCCAGCTCAGTGAAGCCAATTTCAACCCCCCATTATCATAGGTTTGATCCAGTGTCATGGAAGGGCTCCCATTGACTTCAGGGGCCTTTGGCTCAGGCCTCATCTAAAGTGCAGAGACTCTACACCTCATCACAGCAGGACACTGTATATCACAGAGGTTATGGTCAGACTGTGATTATCTCGAGGAAACATCTGTTACAGGAGAGAAACTGAAATCGAACAGGGAGGTTTTTGTATGAGTCTGTAGCACTGTGAGAGGGAAGCTGTTATACTGCTGACAATAATAATCTCCAGCATCTTCAATTTCTACACTGCTGATAGCGAGCGTGTAATCGGTGTAGCCGCTCCCAGAGCCACTGCCACTGAACCGGGCTGGGACCCCGGTGTAACGGGAGGTAGCAGCGTAGATAAGCAGCTTTGGAGCGTTTCCTGACTTCTGTTGGTACCAGGCTACGTTGTTGCCAGTGCTGGAACTGGCTTTGCAGTTGATGGTGACTCTGTCTCCTGGGGACACAGCCAGGGATTCTGGAGTCTGGGTCATCACAATGTCCCCGCTGGAGTCTGAGTTCAAAGGAAAATGCAAAGTAATATAATGCATCCGTCAGAAAATTCGTGTTTTCACTTTAGCTTTGTGCCATAGCTTATTCTTTTCTCTCATTTAACTAAAAGCTTGTGATAAATCAGTGCAATTAAAAAACAAAGACTGTAATACATTTGACATTGAGCAATATAATGTGTGCATACATGTGCATGTGAGAGAGGCTTCCAGGGCTCAATCTTCCATTATCCCACCAGACCAGTGTTATCTCAGTTTGATTCTTACCCTGGATCCAGAGCACTAACAGCCAGATGAGCTGAGCCTGCGAGATCATCTTGCTATGGCTGGACTGACCGGTCTGATCTATAAACACTGTAAAAAGTTACTCCATATATAACTGCTCAGAGCAACAGGGAAGTATCAGGCAGATGTGAATATGCAAAGCATCCCCTGCCCCCAGACCCTAGAAATGCAGAACTGATGTGTTTGCCTCCTTTCAGATGCTGTGTTGGGACGTTCTTTTTGCAGTCCCTTATTATAAAGAACTGCCCATACTTAGAATGCCAGCATGTGCAGTGTGTTCTGGGTGAGTTTGATGCGTGTCTGTGCTGCGGGATGTTCAGCTCTGTTAACTCGATTGCACAGATTAAGGAATGTAATACACAAACGTACAGAAGTTTAAGAACATGTCACGTTTAATACAGGTGCCCATGATGCAGCCAGGGCTGGGCGGTCCATCACCTGTAGGGGGCGCTGTGCAACTGCACTGCCCCCGCAGGTGATCCGAGGCAGAGTCGGTGCTAGGGGTCCCTTCACTGCAATGGAGCAGATCGCTCCCCCTCATGTGTCATCCCCTCCACACCACTTCCAGGTGACTGGGTCACTGGCGGATGGACGGGGCGAGCAGTCTCTGCTCATGTGAGTGGCCTTTGTGCAGGCTGCCCCCGTGGGGGATGACGATGCCTAATGTAGTTGAATGGCATTAAAACGTGTCCTTTAAAAATCCCCAGTCTCTGTGTGCAGCCAAATGTCCTGCATCCCCACCGTGAGTTGGGCACATGGTTCTCATTTCCTCCAGTGTCTTCAAATGACTCCCCTCCATACGGAGCAGCTGTAAAGGTAGACTTAAGGGCAAGATCCAAAGTCCACTCAAGTGTATGGGAGTCTTCCCCTGAGTTCATTGGGCTTTGGGTCAGACCTGTAATTCATAAAGCCATGGGGACTCTCGGGTTAGATTGCCTATGAATGTGAATTCCCACTGACACTGAATTTGTAGTTGTAACAACAAAACAATGATGCTGTGGAAGGCTTGCATAGTTGTGTCCTCTTTGGTAATTAGTTGCCTTCCTGAGCATTTCAAGGCTTGAGTGATTAAGCCATGGGCCAAATCCTGCTCTGTTCCTATAGATATGCTGTAATAATGATGCTTATTTCTTATACACGATCGATCTCAAAGAGCGTCACTCTCTCTAGGATGTTCACGCTCACAATACCCTGTGCATTGGAAGGCATTGTTATCATTCCCATTTTACGGATGGGGGAATGAGGCTCAGAGACTTGGCCAAGGTCAAAGAGGAAGTCCATGGAAGGGCCGGGAATTGAATCCAGATCTTCTACAGCCAAGACAAGTGCCCTAACTACTGGACCATCCTTTCCTTCTTATACAGGGTAGGAGAAGGAAGGTACTCCTCTCTCATGTGTTGTGCCTAAGAAGAGTGGGCAGGATTCCCTGAGTGTGGCCATGGGATGTAGGAGAGTGTGGAGGACCAATATTTTGTTGAAAAAATCATTTAAATAGGTGACCACAGAAATCAGAAACACAAACAATAGCTGAAGACTCCATTCTCCACTTCCTAACTTTTAGGAGTTACCTGCCAGATCCCTGGGGGCTTAAAGGGTCACAAAAAGTCTCATTGTCAAGTAGAAGAATACATCCCATACTAGTGCTGCTAAACCATTGCAGTATTTCTGAAGTCCATGTTAGATGCCACCAATAAATATGAAGTATTTTAGATTCCCCCCCCTACCTTTCACAGCTTTAAAGGGGCAGATAGGGTAGTATGCGCTCAGATACTTCTGCGATGGGCGCTACAGAAAGCCTTCAGAAGAATGGATGGATGGAAGGGCGGACAGACAGATTAGGTAGAAAGCAGGGGACCTGCAGGCTTCATTTTTGTCCGTAACTTTTATGTGAGGCAAGACTATGTTTCCAAGCTCTTAAGGAAGTCTGCTCCGTGGTTAGCAGTTTGCACATTTCTGCAGAAGTTTGTAAATTATGCGTTAGGTCAACTTCTGATGTTTTGTTTAGCATAAATGGAATGAAATGTATGTTTCCACAGCCTCCAACCTGGGGTCTCCTGGTTTACTGAGGTGCTTTCTAACCTGATCTATTTGAACTCTGTTAAGCGAAGTTCTTCTCTCAATGTTGTGTAATGATTTTTATGTCTAGGTCAGTGTGTGTAATTTGTTCTGCACTGATGGGCTGTGAAACCCGGAAAGACTGACAGAGTAACTGAAACACAGAGTTGCAAGAGAAGTAATAAACGAACACTGAGGAAGGTTTTTGTATCGGCCTGAATCACTGTGGGAGAGGCCAGTCATATTCCTGTTGACAATAATAGCTGCCAGCATCATCAGCTTGGAAACTGGTGATTGTGAAAGTGAAATCAGTGCCAGACCCACTGCCGCTGAACCGGTCGGGGATCCCAGAGGGACGGGTGGATGCGCTGTAGATAAGGAGCTTAGGAGCTTGTCCTGATTTCTGTTGGTACCAGGCTATTGCACTGCCGATGCTTGAATTGCTTTTGCAGTTGATGGTGACTCTGTCTCCTGGAGACACTGCCAGAGATTCTGGAGTCTGGGTCATCACAATGTCCCCGCTGGCATCTGTATGAGAAATCAAAGCATAAATCCATGTAGTAATACCTGACAGTGTAAGGATTTAAATTGCCATAGCATAGTTATCAACCAAGATGTTATTTAATATGAAACCATTTCAATTCTGTTCTTTCTGTAGACCAGGCATATGGAAGCATATGAATGAAAAAACTGGTATCTATTTGACAAATCATTCCTCACTATAGCTTGTTGTCCATCTCTTTATACATTTTTTACCATTCTATTATGATGCACTTACCCTTCAGAAAGTAAACTAACACCCCGATGAGCAGTTTGTGTGACCTCATCTTGAGAGCTGTGGACTAACAGCTGCTGGGCAATGCACCGTGAACTGACATGGAGCCGTTATAACTCCTCTGAGCTAAAGGGAAATGCCACTCGTGTATGGAGATGCAAACCAAGCATGGTTATGCAAACATACCTGTAATGATCTTGGGGGTCATTTAAATAACAAACCAGTGAACGAGACAGGAATAAAACTTTAATAAAACAAACTGGAGAGCTTCTGTAATGAGTCCCTGCACACAGCCATGTGTTGTTCCTAACCCTCACCTCTAGGGCACATCTCCGAGTTCCCACGCTCACAAGTGCATCTCCAGATCACAATCGGTCATAAACATATGTCTACAATCCCTTCCAGGTGTGACAGGGTAGCTGGATTTGGAAGCCTGAAATCACTGATGTCTGTGGTATTATGTTTACCACAAGGCCGGATTCCTCAAATAGCCCTACTGAAATCATTGGGACTGTTCAAAGAGTAGAGCAACTACTCCACGTGAATCAGGGTGTCAGAATTTGACCCTGATGGAGGGTTGTATTCAGGCGCGATAGTGGGCGTGTGGAGACACGGGTCACTGAATATAAAAGGACAACCTGTTTGAAAAGATTCTTTAAGGAAAGTGACACTGACAATTAAAGTCAGTTTGAAAAAAAAGCTTTCATTTTCTCCTCCCTGAGTCCTGTGTACTCTGTGGCAAGTGTGATCTGAATTTGGAGGCAGATCCCTGGCTTCCCTGGCTCTCTAGGGAAAGTTCTGCAGCTGTAGCAAGTGAAATAAAAGAGTTTTCTAGTGAATTATACATGAAACTGAATAATGCGGCCAGGTCAGCAGCCTCTGGGATAGAGCCATCCATACAGAGAGCAGAGAAAATACCGAGTGACCACTCATTCACCATGAAGAGCAAATAGTCCAGGGAAAAAGCTTGTGTATGACCCACAGGCTAAAACCTGTTTGCGGAATCCATTTGGAAAAGACTCAAGAACATGAATAATGCACAAAAAACGGCACAGTAACAAACAAACAAAAAATATATGTTTCTGAGTGAAAGTCACCATAAGAAAGGGCCAGCCCAAGGCCTATGAACCACTGAAGCTTCATTTAAGCCCTCAAAATGCTACTTATTCTGCCTTGTGGCTGGGAATATTTTACCCCACACTTGCAATAAATAATATTCTGCATGAATAATGTGAGTGGCTCCTGTAAATGCGAGGGTAGATGCAAAAATTAACAGTAAAATCTTTTAAAATCCATCAGAGGCAGAAAGTCTGCCAAATAATCATGGATGATCGAGTTGCTAAAGGAGCATTCAAGGAAGATAAGAACATGGAAGAGAAGCTAAACAAATACTTTGCATCAGTTGTCACTCCAGAGGATGTGAGGGAGACTCCTACACCTGAGACATTCTTTTTAGGTGAAAAATCTGAGGAACTGTCCTAAGGTGAGGTATCAGTAGAGGAGATTTTGGAACAAATTGATAAATTAAACAGTAGTAAATCACCAAGACCACATGGTATTCACCCACTGGTTCTGAAGGGACTCAGATATGAAATTTCAGAGTATGTATGTGATATGTAACCTGCTGCTTAAATCAGCTTCTGTACCAGAAGACTGGAGAATAACTAAGGACACTGATTTTTAAAAAAAGCTATCCCGAGAATTATAGGCTGGTAAACCTAACTTCATTACCAGGCAAATTGGTTGAAACTATATGAACACAATTTGTTGGGAAAGAGTTAACACAACTTCTGTAAAGGGAAATCACACCTCACCAATGTATTAGAATTCCATGAGGGGATCAACAAACATGTGGACAGGGATGATCCAGTGGATAGAGTATATTTGGACTTTCAGAAAGCCTGCGACAAAGTTCCTCACGAAAAGCTCTTAAGCAAAGTAATCGGTCTTGGGATAAGTGGGAAGGTCCTTTCATGGTTCAGTAACTGGTTAAAAGATGGGAAACAAAGGCTAGGAATTAATGGTCCATTTTCACAATGGAAAGCGGTAAATAGTGGCCTCCTCCCTCCCCAGGGAGCTGTACTATGACTAGTGCTGTTCAATGTATTGATGAATGATCTGGAAAAAGAGGTTAAACAATGAGGTGGTAACATTTGCAGGCCAAAACTATAATGGGGCTCAAAAAGAAATTTGATAAGTTCGTGGAGGATAGCTCCATCAATGGCTATTAGCCAAAATAGTCAGAGATGCAACCCCATGGTCTGAGTGTTTGTAACCTCTGACTGCCAGAATCTGGCACTGGACATCTCAATGATTACCTGTTCTGTTCATTCCCTCTGAAGGACCTGGCATTGGCCACTGTTGGAAGACAGGATATTGGCCTAGATGGACCATTGGTCTGGTTCAGTGAGGCCATTCTTATGTCCTTAGGGTAAAGAAGGAGCTGAGGATTTGGACTGGGCCCAGAAATAGGACGCATATTAAAATTTCTTTCATGCTACTCAGCTATAATACTCAGCCGTGGACTGTAATACTTTGGTCTAATTTTGGTTGTTGAGTTTATTGTGTGGGTACTGGGCCTTGATACACAGGAGGTCAGACCTGATAATCTGGTCTTAAACTCTATGATTCTATGAGTATCAGAGCTGCATCAACACACAAATGCAGGGTAAGAAAGGAGATGAGATGATCTGGTCCAGCAGAAGGAAGAGTATTAGAATTTCTTACAAACAGCTCAGCTGTATCTACACACGCACAGGACAGGCTACATTGGGACTCTGCCCTTGTTCCAGTTGAGCAGTGAGGCTGATCAGAGAGTATTTCACAGTCTTATTACTGTTTTCAGTTGCAGAATCAGTTAATGACCCGAGATCCTTCCTGTTTTGATTTGCCATGAAGTCAGTGAAGATGGCAGTGGTTTGACACCCAGCTGTGACACATGCAGTGGTGAGCCCCATATGCTCCATGCCAGCCTTGCTGACAGTAAGAATATCCAGCATTCTCTGCTTCAAAAGCATTTACTGTGAGAGTGAAATCAGTCCGAGACCCTCTGCCACTGATCTGGGTGGTAGGAAGCACCATAAATAAGGAGCTTTGGCGCTCTCCCTGATTCTGTTGGTACCAGGCCATGCTACTGCTAGCACAGGGCCTGGCTTTGCAGCTGATCGTGATTTTGTCTCTTGGAGAGACACCATCAAGGATTTTGGAGTCTGGTTTGTCACAATCTCTCCGTAGGAGTCCAGATTTAGAACGAAAAGCCATGCAGACCTGACATGTTATTACAATCATTGAAAGCTTAGGACTGTGTTCACAGTCACGTCTAGATTAAGAGTATATTACGGTCTAATTGATAAAGTACTGTGTTATTATAGATTCAGTCTTTTTAGATATTTTTTCCTGGTGCTATATTGCCAGCTCCTGTTCTGAACTTCTCAGCTTGGGCCCATCTCTAATTATAATTATTTGTACTATATTTATGTGATTCAGATCCTCGTCTGTCTGGGTTGAGGTTTCAGTGACATCAAAGTGTAACAGGGCTGACGCCATTAAGAGTTGTGGGGACTCTCCAATGTAGAATCATTTCATTTGCACCTGCAGTCATGAGAGCCATACAAACATTTTACTCTGTTCCTTCATCTTAATACAACAGTGAATCACCTAGTGTTCCCATTGGTGTGGTTTTTTCTGTAAAGCTGGCATGGAAGGAAACGTGTTTTGCTGCACCTAGTTTAAATGTGTGATTTGTTATGTACTCTTGTCATCATGGTACCTATTGTGTGATTATTAACTTTAGAACCATGTGACAAGGAATCACGTCTCCTGGAATTCTTCATCTCTTGGCAGTCATGAAAAGTCATCTTGAAGCTTTGCTAACTGTGATCGATTCTGAATCTGTATGAAATCCATGATCTCCTGTGGTGTTAAGGGGGAGATTGCCCAGAAGGGTGTCTTTTGGATGAGATACCAAAGTAAAGCCTGGAACGCTTGCGGTCTTTAAATAATGCAAGTTTTGTAATGGCAGAGGATGAATATTAGTACCAGCATTGGGACAGAATTGGAATCCTGTGAGAGGGAGGATGCTGTTTTGCTGACTAATAATTTCCAGCATTTTCAGCTTAAACCCTGCATATTGTCAGAGTGAAATCAGTGCCCGATCCACTGCTCTTAAACTGGTCTGGGGTGTCAGAATAATGGCTAGTAGAATCAAAGATGATAAGATTTGGAGCTTGTCAGATTTCTCTTGGTACCAGTGTGTGGCTATGTTAACTGGCATTTCATTTGCTTTAACTGGTTTTTCCTCTGACAAAGACTGTCTTCCCTACAGACGTTGATTCTGGAGTTAGAATCATCACTATTTGTCCAGTTAAATCTAGCGTGATAGAAATGGAAGGTTGGTGATGGTGGTGTGGTTAATTGACCAAAGCTAGAATACATCATGATTCAAGGCTTTAAACTGCAGTACATCTGAAGTTTAAATGGAACAAGTTCTGGGACTATTCAGTCATTTTATTTTCACCTGCAGCCATGAGAGCCCTGCAAACATTTTGCCTTCCAGATTTTTTCTTTATCTATATAAAAAACACAAACACTGATTCCCCTGTGTTCATATTGATGAGGGGTTTTTGGAAGGGTTGGCGTGGAAGGAAACCTATTTTAGATGCATCTAGTTGAAATGTATGGTGTGTTATGGGTACTATGCTAGTTACAATGATTAAGAAATTCGTTTGCTTTGAACCATATGACAAGAAGGAACTTTCTGAAGAAGTTTTTGATCAGTTGATAGTCATTAAAAAGGACCTTGTAACATTGATAACTAATATAGTTTTATTTTAGTTCCAGTTGTTTTTGAGAAGCCGTCACTAAACAATTGACTCCAGAAGAATTATTGAAATCACTGGTGAGTCAAAGGTCCTAGTCTGAAGGCCTTTATACAGGGCAAGGTCAATGTTTTTTAAGAAAGACTGGAAAGCAGGTATTTGTGATATAACGGAAGTCTCTCTCTGACACATGAAGCCTCAACGGAGGAGACTAAAGAAGGGAAAATTCATGGGGATTCTTTACCCCCTGCAGTGATCACAGAAAGAAGAAGTCTAAAAATTAAGAGTGGGGAATAGACCACTTGTAAAACCCTCTGTGCTCTTGAGATGATAAATGATGATAAAATTCTTACATGATCTTCAGCTAAAAGCCATTTAGAGAGACTCTGATTTCAAGTGCTGTCATGGATGACGCATGGATGGATCTGGTAAGTATGTGGATAGGAGACTGTTAAGAAAATGGAGGTGCTGCAGGAAGTGGTGTTCTTGGCTTAGGGGGAACATGCAGCCCAATGTTCCCGAAGCCTCAGACTGCCAGAAGCTGGGACCGGACAGCAGGGTCTGTTCATTCTCTCTGAAGCACCTGGTGCTGGACGACAGGCTACTGGGCTAGATGGACCCAGTGTGGCCGTTCTTATGTTTTTAGGAGGTGCTCATTCTCCTGAGCCTGTACTAAATCCATGATCTCCTATGGTATTGGGGGGGGGGAGCTGCATTGCAGGGGACAGTCTTTTGGATGATTAACCAAACTAAAGCCAACATCCCTGAAACTACGCACAGCAAGTTTTGCAAGAGCACGGATGAGTATTAGCACCAGTATTGGGGCAGAGTTTAAATCCCACCTACTAAAACTGCTCCCTGTAGCTCTAATTGGATAAAACAATCCTGACTGAATTGCAGGGTGTTATTCCTTCCACCCCAGGGGATCAGGACTTCTTTCCTGTATTTGTGAGTTGATGGCTTTGGGATTTTAGATGTACAAATTGTCAGGTGTATTTTGAGCTACTTTCCGTTTCTCATTTGCAATAATGCCTAAAATTCACCCTCCTGGTCGCAGCTGTAAGAAACAATAAGCACAGAGCTCTCTCTGTTCACAGGGAGGTTTTTGTAATGGTCTGTATCACTGTGAGAGGCCAGCTCTTGCGTTGCTGGCAGTAATAATCTCCAGCGTCTTCAGCTTCAACGCTGCTGATTGTGAGAGTGAAATCTGTCCCAGACCCGCTGCCACTGAACCGGGCTGGGGTTCCAGAATAAAGGTTGGTAGAATCGTAGATGAGAAGCTTAGGAGTTTGTCCCGATTCCTGTTTGTACCAGCCTAAGTAGCTGTCAATGCTGGTACTGGCTTTGCAATTGATGGTGACTCTCTGTCCGGGAGACACTGAGAGGGATTCTGGAGTCTGGGTCAGAACAATTTGGCCACAGGAGTCTAGGTATACAAAGAGAATACATGCAGTCATGGCACATTATTAAAAGTAATTAATTAAAGCTGGATATTTAAATACATTTTTCATTTAAGAATTTATTTAACGCTAGTTTGCAAAATAAGTAATGCAGCAATATTTTTAAACTCCGCTAGCATTTCCCTGCCTCTGCAGTCTGTTCCCTGTTGATATAATGCTCACCCTGAACCCATAGCACTAGTATCCAGAGAAGCTGGGCCTGTGAGAGCATCTTGACAGGTCCCAGTGGGGAATGCTGAACAGGTCACCCTGCCGTGCACATGGGACCAGTTATAAACACTCAGCAACCCAGGCAAAGTAACGTCCCTCTTGTGTGAATATGCAAATTATCTGTTGATATAAATGCACTTTGTTTTAGCTGCAAGGGCATTTCCTGTTACTCTTGTGCTGTGTTGGTCTCTCTAATCTGGGGACGATGACACCAAGGTAAAGTTGCAACACTGATGGTTTTATGAATGGAATAACGGAAGGTGCTCTATCGAGAGGGCACCATAAATATTGTATATGACCTTGTATCCAAGCACTTAAAAATCTCCCAGCCATTTTAACAACAGTTTTCAGAGCCTCTATCTCAATTTACCTTTCAGTTATTCTCCTCCCCGCCATGAAAATATTCATGGATTCTCTCCAGTGCCCTTGTCCAAAGGAGTTGGGCTGATGACCTATCCAAATGCTTATCATTCTAGGGCCCCTCATTTAGGACAGATTGTTGCTGGCACCTCCATGGGTATGCTAGGAGCCCTCCCATATAGGGGCGAAAGGCGGCTGCAGTCCTGGCACCCACACAAACTCAAAGGATGTCTGGAGCCACTTCCACTAACCACCCTGGAAGGGACTGTGAGCCATGGTCTTCAGTTTTCTCCACCCCCTACCCCACCTACTGAGATGGCCAGCTGTGAAAGGGAAGAGAAGCCAAAGATGACAGTGAAAAGATCGTGCCATTACACAGGCTAACAGGCATGGCAAACTCTGTGGAGGACAGGGAGGTTTTTGCATTGGCCTGTGTCACTGGGAGAGGCCCACCATTGTACAGCCCCTCAGTGATATTCTCCAGCATCATCAGCTTCCATGCTGCTGACAGTGAGAGTATGTCAGTGTGTCAGAATCATAGTCGATTAGGGTTGGAAGGGACCTAGGAGGTATCTAGTCCAACCCCCTGCTCAAAGCCGGACCAACTCCAATTTAGTGGACAGTCCATTGCCGGTCCACTGCTATTTAAATGGGCTAGGACCCCAGGGGAGAGGGTAATAGCATTGTGAATGAGAAGCTTGTCCTGGTTCCTTTTGGTACCAAGCTACATTGTTGCTAGCACTCATGCTGGCTTTGTAGTAGACAGTGGCTGTGTCTCCTGGAGATACTGACAGGGATTCTGGAGTGAGTCAGCACTTTCTGCCCCCTATGAATCTGGATTTAGAAAAAAGATAGACAGAGATAGGATGGGGGTCAGTAGGAGGATGGCATCATGATTATTCAAAGCTTTCTGATGGAACACAGTTTAAGTATAAGAAGAAGAGTACAAATTAGCTTACACTACAAATATATTTAATAAATCAGTGCCATGATTCTTACATTTGTATTATTGCTTACTTTGAAGCCAGAAATCCAGGGAAGAGGAGTCTGTGAGATCATCTTGCTAGTCTGTGGTTGAAAATGCATCTCAGTGAGGACATAGTAGAAATCAGCACGTTTGTAAG
This sequence comes from Mesoclemmys tuberculata, assembly GCA_007922155.1. NCBI lineage: Eukaryota > Metazoa > Chordata > Testudines > Chelidae > Mesoclemmys > Mesoclemmys tuberculata. The sequence continues at coordinate 11,839,986 of ML675627.1, read as the reverse complement.
TGCTCAGAAAGGGGAAAGTCGCTTGTGTGAATATATGGAAGGGTCAAATCCTGGAAGCCAACAGGATTTTAGCCCAGGACAGCGGTTGTGACATCTCAGGATTGTCTGTTTTGTGGTGCGGTTGCATGTAAGAACTATTCATAGTTACTCACTATTCTAGTGTTCAAGTGCCCAGACTTGAGGCTTACATGGCATAAGGTGGTTACGAGGTCGATTTATTATTTAATGAGGAGAGTCTGTCACTGGAGAGCGGAGCAGGCTGCGGAGTCCAGTCATTTCCAAATCTCCATCCATTTAAACACAAGCCCGCCTCAAACGATTTAGTGAAGCAGGGCCAAGTCGTGAGCCTTTTCCTCACGTGGAGGGCAGTTATTCTCGTGGGCAATCCCATGTATTTCGCTGGGACTGCTCATGGGAGCGAGGGTTTAGCTGGGGGGATATCAGACCCCCAGACTGGCCTTTAAGATGTTTTTTAAATTTTGTGCTCAGGGAAGCCGAGTCACTCATTTAGTCTCCTTCCAATTTAATCAAATGGCATCAGTGAGTCAGTCCTTCACACTCCAACCCCGCTGTTTGCCCTGAAATCGCCAGCGGTGCCATGCTGTGTTCTAATGCTGCCATCTACAGGCCAATGGCAGAGTGGTCCACAGAATTTAGATTGAGAAGTGTGCTCAAGCAGATGTCAGCACCCTCCCCAGGGAGCGTGATGCTTCACGGCCTGATGCTTCTTTCCCTTTTCATTCCCCAGTCATACGTTACATGATGTAATTGGTGATGTGGAACCAGTTTTCACACATGAAGCCTTTCTAACCATGGCAGTCATGATGATATTTATATCCCGGCCAGAGTTCAGGCTAGAGTGTCTTGGATCCTCAACACAAGGGTTTTTTTCTGGGGTCTGGGGGAAGGAAAATGCCTGTTTTGGGCCAAAACTTCTACAATCTTGTGGGTTCAACATGGAAAATAAAATCCCCCTTTGTACTATAGACACATGACCCACTTTGTACATGTTGGATTGTCAGGGCTAGTGTAGCAGCATCCCATCTATCAAGGATGAACCTGTCCTAGGTTTCTGGATATTGAGGCAGGGCACTTGATGTTGCTTTTCCAGGAATGCCAAGTGCAGCCAGCTAACCTGTTCTAGCTACTAAGCCACAAAGCTTCAGTTTGCTTCAGGAAACCAGCAACATTCGGTCCCTTGCCAAATTTGCCAAGAAGGGCGCTGCACTGTGGAGTGCAAGACCCCAGTGGATTTCACATCAGCAATGTTCATAGACCTATTGAAGATAACTGCTTTGTAATGCTTAGGAAAGGGATCAAGCGGGGAGCCATTCACAGTAAGTCAGGGGATGTTTCGTCTTGTTCTCAGAAGCTACTAGCACCTTCCACGATGGTCCACATCTGATCTGCTTAGTTTGTTCCTGGGAATGTGTATTAATGTGTTTGTATCCGGGGATGTATAGCAATGGTTCAATGTACACAAATGTGGTAGGTTTATTTGTATGTGATCTGTGCTGCATAGCTAAGTGAATCTTACCTGCTTTAGTTCCCATACTCTGCTGTTTTGTCCTATGTGGGATGGTAATACAAAAATAAAAAAAAAAAAAGATGGCGCTGAGGGAGAGAGTACATTTAAGGGATGTCGTCATTAGCCAAAGACCAAGCATCCTAAACCCAGACAATACATGGAGAAGGCTAGCTTTCTAAAAATGATGGAACTAATTAGAAATGCCATTGTGAGATTGACCCTCCGCTCTCGCTATAACAAACTCACAGCACAGCCAAGCTCTCAGGATAGCAATACAGTGCTACAGTTTTAGATTATGTAAGTGGGTGGGAGTCGTTACCTTCCAAGTTCTCTTTTAGCAGAACATTTGAAAATGTGACCATTGTGCTAGTTGTGTGTGCTGGTGTCTACTACACTTCTCGCTTCACAGAGCAGGGAGGTTTTTGTACTGGTCTGTATCACTGTGTGAGGGAGCTTATCATACTGCTGGCAGTAATAATCTCCAGCATCTTCAGCTTCAACCCTGCTGATGGTGAATGTGTAGTCTGTGCCCGACCCACTGCCGCTGAACCGGTCTGGGACTCCCGTGGGACGTCTGCTGGTGTAATAGATAAGAGGCTTGGGAGCCTGTCCCGGTTTCTGTTGGTACCAAGCGATGTAGCTGCTGATGCTGACACTGGCTTTGCATTTGATAGTGGCTGTCTCTCCCACGGACACTGAGAGAGACTCTGGAGTCTGAGTCATCACGGTCTGCCCGCTGGAACCTGGAGGGGGAGAATGAAAATTGGCAGTCTGTTAAATGGGACCATGCCATCAACGTTAGTCAAAGCTTTACACTGAAACACCCCGAGACTGGCCAGGGGAAATGAACTAGAAAATATACACAGAACTGTAGTGAAACAAATAACCCATGGTTGTTTTTCCTGAGGGTTTGTCTCATTCCTTATTAACTCTTGGAAGGCTTGTCTGTTTCTTACCCTGAATCCAGAAAAGCAGCAGGCAGAGGAGGGGAGTCTTGGAGATCATCTTGCTTCTGTGTGACAGGAAATGCTTGTCACTGAACCGTGTAGTGGAAATGGACCCATTTATGCATTCACTGGCTCAGGGAGGGAACATCAGTCTTGCGTGAATATGCAAAAAGAGCCAAATTTTGTAAATAACCAAATGTTAATGCCAGGGAGGAGTTTGGAAACATTTAACCTGATGGTTTCAGTGTAGCATAGCTATTATTGGATGTAATAATTAATGTATTTACATGATTTAGAAGGTAAAGCAGCCAGAGATACTTTTACAGGACATGGGGGGAAGGAGGAGAACAACAGCTGTCTGGTTAATGGTGAGTAACCAAGCAAGCTGCAGAATTAAATGCAAATAAGAAAACTAAAGTCATTTCCTATGCAGGTTTTAAATCCAGGCACCAGAGCCCCTTTCCTGCAATTCATTTTCATTGTAATTACACAGCTGGTCTTTCAAGGAAGTGCTGAAATGTGCAGGTAGCTTTTCTTCACCCTTAAAACGATAACTGCTCTCAAAGGCTTCATGGGCGCACGCAGGCAGGTTGACACGAGGCCTGGGAAGAGCATGCCCAAGGTGTGAGCAGGCTCAGATTTGCGGGGTGCGTAGCACAGAAACGTTGAAATGTGGTGTCAGTGTGTCAGGCTCCTACTGCCTGCTCTGTCTGTGTCCCTACACCCGCTACCCCCATGACATGGTAGGTGCCCAAGCCAGGGAGCCCCAGGGCACTGTGTGAGCACAGCAGGGCAGCCTCCAGCCCGCTCTCCCTCCCTCCGTTGCTGTTATCTGGCAAAGCCCCTTGGGATACCTGGGTGGAGCCGCGGGTGGGACTGAGCCGCTGTGGTGGCTACTCTAGCATAGCAGTAGGTGCCCCGATCCTATGCTATTAATAACCAGATCATTCCCTTACGCTGCACCTCCCGCGGTCTCCTGAGAGGGCAGCCTTCAAGAACCATGCATCGTCCTGCACGGGCAGGAGAGCAGCGCCATGCCCCCAGCTGTCCCTTTGACGTAGTCCCGTTAACCCAGGCGGCTAGTCACGCCCGTGTGCCCATTGCCGCTCCTCTCACTGGAGTAATCAGTGCCGGCTGCGCCATGCCAAAGGCAGAGCGATGCCTCAGACTGGCTTAGTCTAGAGGTGTCCTGTCAGGAGGGAGCTGGCCCTCTGAATTGGTTGGGGGCCCAGCCTTGCTCTGACAGACTCCACAAGAGAGTATGGGGCAGCTCAAGTTCACCTGGGTGTAGTTGACCCACTGAGTAACTGGGAGGCAATTAATTAGAAGGCACCAGGAGAAAGCACTGAGGAGAAAGGCAGCCTTGTTACTGGATTGTGGGCCCCCTCAGCAAACTCCTGACACCCCCTGTCCAATCATAACCTCCTCTCCTTTCCCTGAGCTGAGCCCACAGACCCAGATGTTGTCCTACATTCCCACTTCTCCCTTCCTAGCTGCTGCCTTTTGGCCAGCCGAGAAGCTACTGGGAAGGCAATTGAACCTCTTCTCGGTCAGCTCCTGCGGCTTCGTGCTAGCCAAATCCAGTCTGAGCATGTGCATACCCATGTGCATGCCATTCTGGAAAGTGGGTGGGCACCCCTCTGTGTGGGCCCTCCATTGCCCTGCCCATTGGGGGTGACACCCTGCATTTGCCCAGTCGCTCAGAAAATCCAGTGTGTCCCTATTACTTGCTTGTGCCTCAGGGTTTATGTCCATTTGGGGATTTGCTCCCACACAGCGGCCTTTTGAGACTCAGGACCCCAAAGTCTTACCATACTCCACAAGCAAACAGGCACCTGATCTTAACATAGACGTTTAAAAATTCCCAGATTTCTGAGACCTCCTCGATGGGACGTTATTGAGGATCTATGGAAATGAAAGGAAACCCTGAGGCCATGTTGGAAATGTATTTCTAAGGGAAATGCTTTATAACATTTTTCTGATGGGGGAAATGTTAGTTGGAAAATGGTGCTTTGAGGAAATTGAAATGTTCCCTGGAAATGCATCAGTGGTCGAAATTTTCAACAGAAAATTTTCAAAACCCTTTGTTCCAGTAAGGGCGAAGCATTTCCTTTTGATAGCATTGAAATGTTTTGTTTTGATTTTATCATTGTGACTTTTATGTTATTCCCTAAAATTCGAGTCAATACAGTTGGAAAAAAAGTTTCAATATTAACAAAATAAAGTCATTTTGATTTTTCCAAAATGAAACTTTGGGTTTTTTATATCACAGAAAACTTTTGACATTTCCAACAAAATGGGAATTCTGGTTTCCAGCCAGCTCTGTAAAAGAGAATTAAGTCTGTTTATTATAAGAAGAAGCTGTTCTATTCTGAAAGATAGATAGACTTATCAGTTGTTTGGAATGATGTATACTGAAACACAGCTACATCTCTGTGGTGCACTGGGAACCAACATTTAGTATAGAGCAGGAAAAAATTATAGTGAATCTCAGGTCTCTTTATGTAAGTATCCATACTTGTAAACTTTTTGGGGTCTTTCGGTGCTCTACCTTTTACTGTATGTTTAGATTCGGGATAAGTTACCCTCTTCTTTCCCATTTGACAGAACGTTAAGAAGCTGAGTTATCTATGCAGCAAGCGGTTCCTGAAATGCACACTGCAGAGAGCAGGGAGGTTTTTGTATTGGTCTGTATCACTGTGCGAGGGAGGTTGCTATACTGATGGCAGTAATAATCGCCAGCATCATCATTTTCTACGCTGCTGATTGTGAGTGTAAAATCGGAGCCGGACCCACTGGCACTGAACCGGGCTGGGACCCCCGACTGGAGGTTGCTAGCGCCGTAGATAAGAAGCTTGGGAGCTTGTCCAGGTTTCTGTTGGTACCAGTTTAGGTTGCTGCCAATGCTTGCACTGGCTTTGCAGTTGATAGAGACTCTCCCTCCCACGGGCACTGAGAGAGATTCCGGGGACTGCGTCATCACAGTTTGCCCAGAGCAGGCTAGATAGAGAGAGAGAGACGATGAGCAAGGGATGAACAATGATACCATACTGGATATGGCGAGTATTCAAACACAGTTTGAATTTGCCAGTGGGAGTTTAAACTAAAACACAGCACATCAAATATTAAGTCAATAAATCCAAGTGGCAACATTTTTTATGTTCGGTCACGTGGATTATTAGGTTTTCATATGCTTTATATTTTTTTTAATTCCTTACCCTTAATCCAGAAAACCAGCAGCCAGAGAAGGGGCATGTGTGAGATCATCTTGCCCGACCAGGGTTGGAAAGGTCTGTTCATAAACCTGCAATGGAAAATTAAGAATTTATGTGTGCTTGATGAGGAAACCTCACCCGTATGCAAAATGCATGTAAATTTACTGCCCTTTTTTTTTTCAGCCCAGAGGTCTGAAATGTTAATGTTTGGCTTATTTCCTGCTGCTGTTGTAGGCGACAACGTTGTCACCTGGGCTTCAGATGGGCTTTCTGGGTTTCATATGCTACTGAACTCAGACGTCTTCACTGATTTTACACACACAATCTCCTGTGGCCCCCTGACTTGGCAGGGCTGGCCGTATCACAAAGACTGGTTGGAGTGTGGCAGTAAGAGAGCAGGTTAACAGTGGGTCCTAGGGACCAGGTTTTGTGCCTCCACTCTGCGGTGGCTTCCTCACCTATGACCTCAAAGCATCTCTTTAAACAAAGCTCTGAATTGTAGTGTGATGAGCAGAAATGGAGAAAGAGGAGTAAGTTTGAGGAGAAACCATTTCTGGTAAAACCAAGGGTTTGGGAAACAGGCAGAGGAAAAACTGCCAGGTGACAACCTCTGGAGCCTCTACATGTGACGTGTGTCTCGGCATGTTTTTGCAAGTTCTCTTCCAACAGTTGTGTCCGGCGGCTGCATCATTTACTGCTAGTGATGATTAACAGGAGGGGATCCTGCTTTGTGTTCAGAGACTAGAGTTCACTTCACTAAAAATGCGTGCTTTCTAAGTGTCTGCCATTCTCCTGCCTTCCCACTGTTACACAGAGATAGTGTAGCAATCTGGCACAAAACTATCCTCTGATCCAGAGAGAGTAATTCCAACAGAGGCCCTGTCTTAGGCCATTATGCTGTTGTCCTATGAGGTGGTATGTTTGCTCCTGAAACTGCATTGCTGGGTAAAGAGAGCTCTGGTTTTCTCTTACTATTATAGGCCATTTGGTGTGAACAGGGTGTGTGTGTACCTGGAGTGTTTTCCATTACAAGAAAATCCATACGGAGCATGAATTGAGGCAGGTGCTGGGATCTAGCGCTCTGAATTTCAGCAGGCTGTTGTCACTGATCGTTTGAAGGGAAGGTTACACTCATGACACGGTGTAAGACCTGTCTGATCGGTGAGGGATCAGAGTTTTTGCTGGCAGCTGTGTAAATTTTTGTCAGTTAGACAGTTAAAAATGATGACTCACAACCAGAATGTAATTGGCCAGGGGTGGGCAGGACAGGCATTGCCAATGACTGATCGACATTGGCCCGTTATTGACCCCAGGCTTTGACCAACAGAAGAGAAAGAGACCCCTGGGACAGATCCATTCAGCTTTGACACAGACCGAACAAATTCTCACTCGCTCGCTCTCTGAATTTTGAATCCCTCACAGTATCTGTGCCATGGACATTACTGCAGAAGGGGAACAGGAGTACGACAATAGTGGTGTTCTTAGGAAACAGAGAAAATCAAACTGTCCCAGCCGGCCCCAAGTCCTTCAGGGCAGCCTCTTGTCTCACCAGGTGCCCTTAGTGTGACGTTAACTCAGGAGGACAATATTAAATAACCCTATCCTGTTCCATTTCCATCACGAAATCTCCACTCCTGTTGTGCTGTCTTTCTATTGCCATCTAGTGACCAAAGCCAGAGTTGTCCACAGAATTTAATTAATCAAAGAACTGTCCAAGCAGCTGTTAGTGAGATACCCTGGGGGGTGCAGTACTGCACAGTCTGTGCATCACTTTGTGATATATGTCTTCCCTTTTAGTTCTCCAGTCGTACATTTCAATATGAAGTGGATACTTAGGGGCCAGTTTTCCACCACCGAGTTGTGTTACTCCATATCCCACATGCTGATGCTCAGTTTGTGGTTTAGGCTCATGGAAGGGGAATTTATGCTGCTGTGTGTTGAGCGGAGCACTAAGACATGCAATTTGGGAGTCCCACTGAGGCACCATTATTTGAAAATGAGGTCTCCTGATTTGGGCCAGGAGGTGCCTGGAACAATTTGGCCCCAGACCTTGTACATTCTTTTTATGTTTGTGTGTGAAACCCCGGTCAGAGCTCTAGCCCAGCTGGGGGGAAAGAGGAATCAGTGTTTAAAAGAGCCACAGAGCATCATCTCTGAATAACACTTCACACTCAGCCTGGCCCAGCCTTGTCACCCTACTTCAATTGCAGCCGAGCTGATGGAGTGGGCTAGAGAGTGTGATGGACAGTGTACAGTGTACAGGACAGGGGTGTATCAGTAACTGTAATACATTTCTGAGTTCTTTTTCACTTAAAAAAATGTACTAGGAATTAAACACATTTAGGAAATGTGTCCCACACCAGACAAGCCAACCCAAGCTTCTTCAGAGTTCATATTTTTATTTGTTCTTACCCTGACCCCAGGAAAACCATCATTATCGAGCAAAGCAGTGAGTGTGAAATCATTGTGACTTTTTTTTTCACTAGGAGGGAAATTACCATATCTACTTACAGACATGGAGAAATTTAAATGTCTTGGCCAAGGTTAGTGAGTGAGAGAGAGACCGAGATGGGGTTAGATCCCATGTCTCATGACTTCTGATTTTTACATGAACCACTAGGCATGCCTTCACCCTGGTATTCCATTTTGAAGATCTTGAGGGTTCTCTCTCATGGCTTTTAATTATTAAAAAGGAAAAGCGGAGTCATGAACAGCCCATAGTCAGATATCAACACAATGACTTGTGCTCTTACCTGACGTGGTGGCGCTGGTCATTGGGAAGGGATTATTTGCAGGATATGCAGCATGGGACCAGCTCAACAACACGTTCCCTGAGCCAGGTGTTTGCTCATTCATTAAGAGCTGACCTTTAAACAGAAAGTGCACCACTATAATCAAAGACTCCATTAAACTATAGTCTCCATACTGACAGTGGTCTACAGTCTGGCACTTAGTGTGCAAAGTCCACCCTACCAAGTATTTATTGCTTTGCAAGACCGACTGATTAGCAGGAACTTGTGTGTGTTGGTTGTTAGTCCATGTTGTGTAGCTTGGGATCTGGATGGAAAATGAATAGTATCGACCTGGTCCAAGCGCAATGACACACTGATAATACAGGACTTTATGCAAGGGCTGGAAGCTAGTTCACTCCTTTTAAAGGTAAACTCTCCAAGAGACCGTTTATTAGAAATGTGCTCAGTGATGTAACGTCCGAGTGAAACCAGCTTGTGGATTCTGAAATCATCCTGCCTGAAATCTTTAGATGTAGAAAGAAAATGCATATAACTGACAATATTCTGAAGCGTACTTTAAATGTACTAGAAGTTAAAGATACCAGTAATTGCATGTTACAGGGCCTAACCAACAGATCTTTCTCAGTGTTCATATTTTCTTTGTTCTTCATCCAATCTGGCAAAATAACATCAAGGAAAGGTGCGCATTTGGAATCATTGTGAGCATGCTGCGTTACCAGGAGCTGAGAGCCCTGCAATGAAATCTGAAATGCACCCAGACAAATTTATGTGCCCTGCTCAGAGCAATAAGGAAATGACACTCAGCGGTGAATGTGCAAACTGACTGACCTGTGTTCATTGTCTCTGAGGTGTAGGGTGTAGTTTGAAAATGCTGATATTTGTGGATTATCAGAAGACGGGGTCTGTGTCCAGAGCAGAATTTAATCAAGCGTAGCCCAGAGAAAATGAAAAGGGACCCTTACAAATGACACTAAAATCATGTTAGCTCTTCCCTTCCATCACATTGCTCCATTCTACAACGTCTACATCCCCACTTAGTTATTTCTGTGGTACATCCTGGAGTCTAGGAAGGGAAATAAAATTAGGACAGAGCCTATTGAAATTTATGACTGGCGTAAGCCAAGCTTTTGAAATCTCCACTGTAGCCCAAACTTTATAGTTTCATAAAAATTAGGGATGTAAAGACCTCTGCAGAGTTACCTTTCACTCTAGTTTAAAATGTATCTGTTGACAGAGCTCTTTTAGGCTAAGTGCTCTGTAACAGACAGCATTGAGCACATTGTGCTGATGGAAATAAAGGGAGCTCCATTCAAGTGAGGAGAGCTATCTTGATCTACGCCATCTGAGGATGTGGCCCAGTGAAAGAAAAATTGTGGTCCTGGTTTAATTTTTTAAACTCATATGACTGGGTTCCTGTTTCCTGGAATGAATCGCGTATACAATTGTAGGAAATGTTTTATACAGCTGCTTCTGCTGTTTTGTGCTGGCTTGCTCAGTGTGAAGATTGGCTTCAATATCTTTAGGAGGGTTTACAAGAAAAGTCAGAAGAAATCTACATGTGGGGTGTTATTACAACTAAACCTTCTGTGAACTGGGTTACTGGGTCTTTCTGTGTCTGACTGGTGAGAGAGACCTCCAGGTCCTGGAAGGACAAGGATGCTGCAAAGAGAATCTCTGTTCATATACGCACAGGATCAAACCCACTGGTTTAGGTCAGTGTAGTCCCACAACGATCAGCACAGCTCTACTGATTTGCACCAGCCAGGGATTTGCAGAATGTCACTTCTGTGGAGTATTTAAATGAATTGCTCTGTCTCTTTATCCCAGGTGCTCTCTCTCTGATATCACTTTATGGGGCATAGAAGAGTGTTTGAATGTGTCTGGACTCTCTTCGGGAATCAGATGTTGTTTCTGGTCCTTAGGAATTAGCTCATCTTCCCTTCCTGTACCAAGTTCATATTTTTTACCATCAGTTGTATCAAACATGCTGCATTTTTACATAGAACTCAAAAAAGAACCGAGGTTCGAGCTCTCTTCTGTGAATGGTTAGACTCCAGTCCCCCTAGAAGCGAATGAGCAAAAGAGAAAGCATCAAAGTTTGACACTATTATTGACACTGAAGCAGGAGCAGCAGATGTTTGGATGGTTCTGTACATGAAGCAGATATGTTAATGAGCAAAACTAACCCAAGAGATGCGGCTGCATCAGATAGTGGCTTTTACTCTGAGCACAGATTGCTTGGATTAGATGACTGCAGTTTTCCTGTGTGGCTGCTTTGCAAAGCTGAGATATAGCTCTCCATCCATTTCAATAGCTCAGTAGAAAACTGCTTGGATTGTAACCTGCTGTCAGTAGAAAGTTGGATGCAGCCCATAAGAGCTAATACATGGTAGTGGTTGGCGGGGCAATTGCTGAGTAAGCAGTGCTGAACCCACAGTATGAGCACCTGAAAGGTCCAGAAATTATTCAGTGTGGAGGGAGACGACTTAAATCTGACACACTCAACCATCCCATTGCCAGACGGCAGAGGCAACGGTGCAAGGAAGCTGCACAGGAAGCAGCTGAAACACTGAATGAGAGTCTGAAACTGAACAGAGCAGGGAGGTTTTTGTGCTGGTCTGTATCACTGTGTGAGAGGGGCGCTGCTATGCTGCTGGCAGTAATAATCGCCAGCATCCTCCGCTTCCACTCTGCTGATGGTGAATGTGAAGTCAGTGCCCGACCCACTGCCGCTGAACCGGTCGGGGACCCCAGAGGGGCGGGTGGACGCGCTGTGGATAAGGAGCTTAGGAGCTTGTCCTGATTTCTGTTGGTACCAGGCCACCCATCCGCTAGCACTGGAACTGGCTTTGCAGTTGATGGTGACTCTGTCTCCTGGAGACACGGCCAAGGATTCTGGAGTCTGGGTCATCACGATCTGCCCACTGGAGTCTGGATTGGAGAATAATTTGAGATAAAAAGAAATATAAAATTCTTCCAATATCAGCATATTTAACAAATTACAAAGCTGCATCTCCAAGTGTCTCACCTGCTCTCATTGTGCTAACAGCATAAATGCTGCTAGGAATGATTGCTGTAAAGGGAAAATCTTATTATTTAAACCCTAGTAAATGATTCTGACTTTCCTCTAAGCCAATCTCCCCTTGCTGTTCTTACCCTGAATGCAGAGCGCGAGGAGCCAGAGAAGCTGAGTCTGGGAGATCATCTTGGTATGGCAGTGACAGATACCGAGCTCAGAAGCACAAAGTGCTAAAGTGACACATTTATATCTCCTCTGAGCAGCTGGGAACTGCCGCTCATGTGGAAATATGCAAAGCAACTTCTCTGTGCAAATGTCCATTCCCTCTGCAGACCCAGGGCCATGTACGCCCCTCACTCTGGTAACACATCTCCCAGTCCTGGCAGTGAGGGATGTCCAGACGGGTCCGGCAGGGGATGGTTTCTGTAATCAATGGGTTCTATAATCAGTGGGGCCAGGTTGTCCTGGAGCTTTTCCTGATCAAGGAGTCCAGCACCTGGCTCAGTTCACAAGCTCGGTGGTATCCAATGTCTGCACCACTAGTAATCTCTAACTGCCTGGGCTTATTGACAGTGTTGGCTCGTTAAGAGAGACGTTTCCAGATGGGTTATCAGGAAGCTGGCTAGTCAGTTCTTGACTGTTTCACACTGCTTAGAAACACTAGAGTCCTGTTTCAGGACTTACGATGTAGTTAACGCTATATTTTATCTTATTGCCAGACTCCTCTCTCATATTGGCCACTGAATATAAAAAGGTAATTCAGCTTTAAGAGATGAAGCTTGTTACTGTGGTTAGTTGCCTCTTGCTCCCCACGCTTATTGAATGGGCCATGTACAGCTGTTGCCCTCAGTTCCTCTCCTCCACCCCCCCGATCTGTTCTGATTTCAGCCCTTTCTGCTCCACCAAACTGCTTTGGACCTTTTCCTGGCCACTTTGCATCCCCGTCCACCATGAGTTCTTGGCTGCACTGGATGTTGTCAATCACACACTCATCGTCTCATGTTCCCTTGGTTTCTGTGATGTCACCATGTCCTGGTTCTCCTCCAACCCCTCTCATTGTTCTTACGGTATCAAGCATGGTTGGTCATTGTCCTCCCCTCTCCCACTCTGCCAAGGGAACCCCGAGGCTTCCACTTTAGCTCCCTGCTGTGATGCATGGTGTGTGGGTGTGTTTGTGTGTGTGCACAGTGCCTAGAGAATGGGATACCTATCCCGAGTGGGGCCCTGGGTATTGACTGTAATACAGATGCTAACTGATAATCTCAATGTGGGTGTCTTACACAGAATACACCTCAGCCTGCGCTGCCTTATAATCTGTGCTAGTGGATTTGTGTATCATGTGACCCACCATATTTGAACCCCGTAGGACCTTGCATAACAAAGCCCTCCAGGCCCGATGAGGAGCTGCCCAACACTAAGTCCTGTCAGAGTGCTAAGGAGGGGGTCAAGTCATGGCTTTTGGAGAAATGTGGTGGTACATTTTTCACCCCACAGGCAGTATGAATTAGAGCTGGTCGGAAAACTCACATTTTTCCTTCCTCTGCAGCATGGGGCATGGGTCGCTTGCTGGTGTATTCCCTGCAGCTTGAGGTCTTCAAATCTCATTTTTGAGGATTTCAATAACTCAGTCATGGGTTCGGGGTTGTTATAAATGTGTATGGGTAGGGTTTTGTGGCCTGCCTTGTGCGGGAGGTCAGACTAGATGATCATATTGGTCCCTTCTGACCTATGAGTCTATGAGTCTATGAGAATCTCTGGTGGGGCCAGGAGCAGCCGTGCCTGCTGTCATGCCTCTTTGGGTGTGACTATCCCAGAGCCCAACAGTGGTGACTTCGTCTCCTATGGAAGGCCTCATCAAGGGACAGGATTTCTAGCTAGCTCTTCAGCATGGGGCACCTGGCTTTCCAGCCACAGCATGGTGAAGTCAAACTCTGTCCCACTCACTTAGGGGATGGGCAGGAGGGTGTGTCTCACCTATGGCTAGAGAGAGGGTCGGGTGTGTTTGCAGCCCTCAGAGAAAAGAGTTTGGGTGACATGGTCTGAGTGGCTGCCCCCAAGGCTGGGGTTAGTTTAAGCCCTCTGGGAGCCAGAGACAGTTAGGAGGACATGTGTGTCCAGGCGGATGCCCTCCTCCATGTGTACCTCCACACCCACTTCTATTCAGGCTGCCACATCAGCCTGGAACACCCCTTCAACCCCACTCCTCCTCCTCCCCTATGGCCCTTCTTCAAACTCCACTTCTTCAGATCCCCCTATACTATCACTGATTCCATTGGAGCAATTTCTAGTAACTGAGAAAGAAACTAGCAAGCACTAGAACACATGCAGTAGCCTCCCAAGTAGCCACAGAGCCCTCCCCCTTCCCCTGTCCCTTCGCCCTCCCATCCCTTGTTAGCTCCTCTTGTGGAAGTTTCTTACACCCTGGCCCTGTAAACTCCCGTGCACATTTATAGTGTTACACTCATGTGTGGACCCATTCAATTCCCGACATAAGGTGCATCATGGACTCACTGGGACCATACTCGTGCCTAAAGGATTTTTGCCACTTCTAGCAATTTGAACACGTCTCATCATAGCCGGTATTTAACTTAAAAACCCAACTCCTGGAGGAAATGGCTTACGTGATAGTCCCAGCTTGTTTGTTCTGTAAATAGTTAAGTTTCCAGCCCTAGATGTTTCAGAGAAAGGTTTGACCTGAGTATCCCCTGAATGGCCCAAATGTGCAAGACAAATGAAAAAACACAAATTTAAAAAAAATCTCATGCTTTTTAAAGGGTGTCCCAGCACTTCTGAACGTTTGGAGAGATACATACTGCTACAGTTACTGACCTGCACGATTATTAGCAGGATCAGGGACACACATCGTAAGCTTTTCAGGGTCAGGTCCTGTCTGCACTGCTCTGAGACGTGTCACGTGCACCTAACAATAATAATACACTGCTGTCCCTGTTCAGAATTGTAGCTCCCTACGTCTTTGCTGGATTAGTGAAACATTTGGGTGATGTCACCTGGTGACAGCACTGGGGATACTCAGCAGGATGATTTATTTTCCCTACATCCTGCTTTGATGCAAGAATATACATATCTAAAGACACAGAACATTTCATAATCACAAAAGGACATGATTAAGCATAGACAATTGTTAGTACAAACAGATCATCCCACAGTCTCTTCTGTGAAGATTCACTTAGCTAGTGGTTAATGAAATGGTTTTGATTTTGGCAAGCAGTAATGTGCTGGTTGGCTGATTTTTTTTAACTTATCTTACATTGTGTTTCCTCCCTTTTGTGGCACAAGATGTTTATTTGTTCATTTGTTTGGTTCCTTGAACAAGCTGAGTATTTATTTTTAAATGCTTTGTCGCATTTCTGCGTATACAATATTAATTAATATTTTTACGCCTTTCATCCCTGTTCTTCATTAGATGCAGTCAAAATGTATCTCATTAGTACATTGATTTCTTGTACAGCTGCTCTTTTCGGAATTCTCTTTAGTGTTAAACATATACTGGGGAAAATCCATCCCAATTACCCTTCAAAAAACAGTAGGAAGAATGAGCCCAGTGCCTTCTCCTCTCATGTGCGTTATTTTTTTTTTTACCTTGAAACTTTTCCCCCAACTCCGGCTTTGGGATCTGTATCCAGCCTCCCACACACACCCATTGATACCAAGATGCACAGTCTGTATGCGTACAAACGTGGTCTGACTCCAGAGACACGCAAGAGGGTGATTCTTGGCCCACTTAGTCAGTGAGCTTTTGCCTCTGACTTCAGTGGATTTCTCCCATCTGGGGAGATGGAAATGGAGATGCAAGAATCGCCAGTGAAACTAAAAAAGGATTAAACTCCAGTTGATCCTCGGTTCCATTTTTCTTTTCAGAATTCTCCTTCCTTCCCTCATCTTTCCCTTTCCCTTCCATCTCTTCTCCTGGTCTCTTCTTTCTTTCAATGTCAGACAACCCTGTACACAGACCATTCACCATGCACATTGCTCACATTCCCCTCCTGTTTCTAACCACACAGCCTTCCATACAGACACCTCTCTCTCTCTTACAGCCTCTTCCCTCAAGGAGCCAGGAAGTTCCTGAGAGAGGCTGAGAGCCCTCAACCCACTTTGACTCCGGTGGAGCTGAAGTCATCCACTGCCTCGCAGAATGCTCCCCGCACCTGTCAGGATTAGCCCTGCTGGGCCCCAGGACACTGGGGGCACAGCCCTTCTCTGAAGTCCTGTGTCATGGCGATAACTTAACGTGACCTGAGCAGCTGAAGTTTTGTATCCATAACTACCTCTGAGCTAGTACCACTCCGCCAAACAGCACCCTGATCCCATTGGTTCAGTCAGAAATGGAGGTGGGGACAGGGTTTTGTCCCAAGCCACGAGGTGCTGTCTGTGCTCCCATTAGAGCAGAGCTACCTCGGTTTCCCAAGGATAACGTTTGGCTAATGGTATGTTGAGGGTGGGGAGAAAAAGGGAGAGAAGGAGACAGGGGTTGCAGTGAGGGCCCTGGACGCTGAGGCGATGTCTCTGATGCAGTTAAAAGCCCACGACTGGCCTCGGCCCGCTGACTTGGGGTCGTGGGGCTCGGACTCAGGGGCTGTGTAAATGCAGTGTAGACCTTTGGGCCCTGGCTGGAGCTCAAGCATGAGCATCCTGTGAGGCAGGAGAGCCAGAATGTCTACAGCCCCTTACCGCAAACCGGAGTCAGCCGGGTCTAGGTGCAGTGTAGACGTACCCGAGGTGGGGCACTGCGCTCTAAGGCAGGGTGCAGCAGCTGCACTGACACTCTGATGATCTTCACAGAAATCTGCATTCACAGATACCAGGGCAGGGAGGTTTTTGTACTGGTCCGTATCACTGTGAGAGGAGAGCGCTGACCTTGCAGACAATAGTAATCTGCTGCATCCTCGGCTTCAACGCTGCTGATTGTGAGAGTGTAAACGGTGCCAGATCGACTGCCGCTGAACCGGCCCGGGACCCCAGAGGCCAGGGAGGAGTCCTCATAGATCAGAAGCTTAGGGGCTTGTCCGGATTTCTGTTGGTACCAGGATACGTAGTAGCTGCTCAGGCTAGAACTGGCGGTGCATCTGATGGTGACTTTTTCTCCTGGAGACACTGAGAAGGATTCTGGAGACTGCGTCATAGTGACCTGCCCAGAGAAGCCTGGATGAATGATACAATATAAATAAAGAGAAATGGTCGTTGATAGTGAGCAATGTTATTTATTAAGTGATCAACATTTGCATCTTCAGACAATGGTATGAAATGCTTCATGTAACACAAGATGTTCACAGTCATCATATTCCAGCCATAACCGCGACAAATTACTTATTTAATGGCCAATCTAGCTACAACGTTCTGAATTTTCAAAATATCAGTGAATCTTTGTGCTTTTAAGGCAGCGCCCTCCGGTTCTGATTCTTACCTGGGATCCACAGCGCCAGTAAGCAGAGGAGCTGAGCCTGGGGGAACATCTTGGTACGTCTGAGCTGGCAGGTGCTGCTCAATAAACCGTGGAGAGTGGAACAAAATCTTTTATAGCCCCTCAGAGCAACAGACAGCGTCACTGGGGAGTTCGCATGCAAAGCAGCCCATGTGTGCGAGATCCTGGCCTCCTGCTCTGACTAGCCGGAGAGCTGGTTTCTGTGCATCTTTGCAGGGTGTGATGGTCACTCATTCTCCAGGGGGCCAGGATGGTCTAGTGGCCCAGGCACAGTAGATACAGGGTCTGTCCTGGCTCTGCCACAGGCTTAATCTGTGACCTTTGGCTAACTGTTATGGACCCAATCCTGTACAGCATCGCGCACTCTCAGTTCTCATTAAAACCAATGGGATGATCTACATGAGCAAGGCCTGCAGATCTGACCTACGTACCTCATCCTTCTCATATTGACGTCTGAGGTAAAACTCCCGCTGGTTTCAGTGGCTGTGAAATTGGGCCTTAATTCTCCTGTGCCTCATATTTCCCATCTGTAGAATGGGAAGGCGGTGCTCACTGGTGCAGCTAGAGAGTGATGGGATATCCCTGGTTAGTGTTTGTATAGTGCTTTGCAAGCCAAAGGTGGACGGTGCTAGGTTAGAGCAGAGGATGTGCATAGATCTAACCCCTCCTGATCAGCCAGGGCTAAGTCAGTGATCGTGTCAGCCTTTCACACAAGACAGGAAGGTGGGCAAGTCTCTTAGTATTTGGTGTTTTTTCTTAAATCCCCAGCTCCTGGAGTCACGTGATTAGGTGAGACTCTCCCTTTTCATTTAAAAAAGAGTCAGTTTCTAGCTCACCTGGTGGTGGAGAATAGTCTGACAATGTGAAATCCCGATGGGAAATAAAAAGAAGCCAGAATTTATTATTCACAAAAAATCTCATGGTTAGTTGGACCCTTATGTGTGACATGCGGTTGGTAATGCAGCATTCAGGGATGGTATGAAAATCTGCACCCAGTTTGCACAGCTAAATGCAGTGCAGGGTTTTGCGCAGGTGCATGGGACAGGGCTCCGGGAGAGTATTTTCTAGTTACATCCACACACGCATGGAATGATGAGCCTGTGCCCAATAAAAGCGGAGCTTTCCTGTGTGGCTGTGCTGTCAGGAGCGGCACGTTGTTGGTCTTGAACAGAGTAGTTCACCTCCTCCATTATGTGGTCATTATAACACTCTGTCCTGCAGTTATGTGGGCCTGCGCGTGCTGTGTTCTGGTGTATCTCTCGTAGGTGAATTGGCTGGTAGCAATGGGTAATCGCCAGCATCTTCAGCTTGGACAGTGCTGATTGTGAGGGTGTAATCAGTGTAGCTACTTCCAGATCCACTGCCACTGAACCAGGCTGGGATCCTAGATTGCACAGAGGAAACGCTGTAGATAAGAAGCTTAGGCGCTTGTCCTGATTTCTGTTGTTACCAGGCTATGCTACTGTAAATAGCTGAACTGGCTTTTGCAGCTGATAATGACTCTCTCTCCTGGAGACATTGCCAGGGATTCTGGCGTCTGAGTCGTCACGATGTCTGCTCTGGAGTCTGATTATAAAGTGAAATAAGAGTAAAGCTATAGGTCAATAAAACCGTTCTGATGTCGGCCAGAATGTTACTTATAGAGCTAGTGGGAAAATAGCACATTTTAAAATTTTGTGTTGAAAAACAGGACAATTTTTTTGTGTGTGAAAATGTATCCTCTTCTTCAATCAGCTCTAGTGTTTTAAACTGATGGAGCTCAAGTGACATCTAGTGACATATCTAGTTTCATGACCTCTCATTGCTTCCTTTAGCCCATTTCTTCTTGCTCTGATTCCTACCCTGGACCCAAAGCACTAGCAGCTAAAGAAGCTGATCCTGTGACATCCTCTTGCTTTGTCTGAATTAACACTTACAGATAAATGAAACCCACAGAGTGAAAGATATTCTTATAGCTGTCCTGAGAGAATGGAAATATCAGTTAAACGTCAATATGCAAAAGCACTAGGTTCAACCCTGTGTCATAGGTCCAGAGCTGAGATCTGATTTGTTTGTATCATTTTGGAATGTATGAAGCTATGAATTTAACTGCAGGCACTCCACTTCTAGGATTTCAGACATTTCAACACATTTAGAGTGTGTAATATGGTGATACTTCACTTTTTCTATGTGCTTGTGACACCGTAAAGTGTCCATTAAGAGAAGTTTGGCTTCAGCACGTTTTATTTTGTTCATACTCTGAAAATGAACAATTCATATTTAAAATGAGCTAAGAAAATAACAGAACTATGACAGACTCCTCTTGAATAAATAGTTCTAATTACTGAACCAAATATTGTGTCTATTTAGCAGATATTCATTTAGTTATTTTATTAACTGTGTTTCATGAATAGAAATATATTAAATGAAATGTGCATTTTTCAGAAAATGATTCCACATTCTATGGTGAATTCTTTTTTTTTTTCCTCTGGGAGGTTGGTTTTCCTTCACTTGGTATATTTTTGTAAAAAATATTAAAAACTACTTCATTGAATTTCTTTATTATAGCAGGAACACTCAGTTAACTCTCTAGTTATCAAGGTAAAGCTCCTACTTACATTTTAACACTTTTGGTTATTTACTCTAAAAAAAATTCCATTTGAATTGACATCTTTTTCATGCAAACTCAGCCGGAAGACAAATTTTGTGTACATGTGTGTAAAATGGAACACAATCTATTCACTAAGGTTTTCATTATTCAGACATAGACAAACGTATTCCCCCCCCCTTCCCATGTTTCGATCCCAGCACCCTAAAACCTAAAAAATCTAAAAGGTAATAGTTTAGAGGAGACATTGCAATGAAAGCCGTTATGCTTTCCATAAAGGGAGAGCAAAAGATGCACTTTAAGGCCTGGTTCTCCAATGCCAGACCCTTTTCCAATCCTCTACACCAGTGTCAAGTGAGTGCAAATTATGCAGATGTGAACTGGGAGGTTCATGCCCCTCCTTTGCAATCATTACATTACACTGCAGTTATAGGTCTGATATATTATCCTGTCATTAGTGTGTACATGTTGGATTGCAGATAATTGTCGGTGGATTGGTTGACGTTTATGGATAATTGTGCGGGACATTGGTGGTGTTTTCCTCATGGTCTAGCATGAGGCATATAGAACTTGTCTCATAACAGAAATAGTAAAGCTTTGGAGTGTCTTCCTTCCCCTCTATAACTGCTATCTTCCTGTTCCTCTGCTATTCCAGACCCTTTCCCAGCTGATCGTCTCTTTTTCACCCATTCACCTGTCTTTCTGCCCCCCTTTCCTCATAGAGGATCTCTGAGCTGCGTGCCTCAGGTAGCTGTGTGCCACTGTGATGGGGCATACAAACCCTACACTGGGCAACAAGGGATTAAGGGGTTATTCTGGGCCCCGCCCCACCACACCTGCCACAAACGTTCCACCTGGTGGAGGAATTAAAAGAGAAGCTGCTCATTTGGGCGGCAGAGCTGGAAGAGAGCAGACCTTCAGCACACAGCTCCAGCAGTGCAGAGCAGAGAGAAGCCTAGCATCTCTGATACAGCTGCCCCAAAGGGCCCCCCCTTAAGGAAGGGGGAAGACCCATCCCAGAAATAATCCTCCCCCAGCCTATGGATCCTGGAAAGCTCCTCTTACTTATTTGATTTGGACTTCCCCAGCAGGGGAAAGCCCTAGGCTAAACTGGGTCAGGGGTGACACGAGGAAGTAACCCAGGGAGGACCCTTGGTTGCCAGACCACTAGTAGCCCTAAAGGGCCCTGGATTGGAGCATGGTGGAGTGGGAGGGGTCCACAACCCCCCTGCTGGTCATGGGTTGTGGTCTTGACCATTAGGCCACACTTCCTTACCAAACCCCAAGGGAGGGCCATTACACACACCAGCCATCTGCCACTCAACGCAAGTGTGAGTGCACGCAAGGGGTGAAGTACCGGCAGTGCTCTGCTGAGACACAAGGTATTTTATGGTAGTAAAGGGCAGGAGAGGGGATGATGCAAAGAATGGTGAAAAGCAGATGGGTGTATGAATAGAAGGTCAGCCAAGAGCTGTTCCTGTTACCACACTCTGCTTTGCCCGAGTCCAGGCAGACAATGAACCAAGAAGGAGCCCGGGGCAGTAACCCAAGTTCAGTTCTGTGGCTCAGTTTGGTGTTCTGAAATGTGAGGGGTCGAGGCTCGGGCTGGTTTGGATTTCTACACCTGCGTGCACAGCTCCACACACCAAGCAATGGATAAACAAAAGGCCTTTCAGGTAGCTCAGCTGCCTGTGGGTTTATCACTGCCTCTGGTTTCAATACCGTAGTTCTAGTGATGTCTACAGGAAGCATCTGTTACACTACAGTGGGAAAAACAAAAGGGGAGCAGGGAGGTTTTTGCACTGGTCTGTATCACTGTGAGAGGCCAGTTGTTATACTGCTGACAGTAATAAACTGCCGCATCATCAGCTTCAAGACTTCTGATGGTTAAACTGTAATCAGTGTTTGCATTCCCTGTTCCACTGAACCGGTCTGGGATCCCAGAGGGTCGGGTTGAGGGACCATAAACTAGAAGCTTAGGAGCTTGTCCTGATTTCTGCTGGTACCAGGCAATGGCATTGCCAATGCTTGAACTGGATTTGCAGTTGATAGTAACCGTGTCTCCTAGAGACACGGCCAGAGATTCTGGAGTCTGAGTCAGCACAATGTCCCCATTGGAATCTGAATATAAAATAAGATATAAAAGTTTTGTCCATCGTTACGTACGTTATTTACTTACACAGTTAAATGGTTATTGCTAGTGCTTTCTATATTGTTATTGCTTTCTTAATGTATTATAAATGGCCATGAATAAATTCAAAATGAAACCAAATACCCAATGAATGTCACTGGTTTGATAAAGTCCAAATATTATACCCTGAGACTTTCTTATAGCACAATCACTCCTTGCTTTCTTAAACCACTGCCCAATTGTTTGAAGTCTTACCCTGGATCCAGAGAACTAACAAGAAGATGAACTGAGCCCGTGAGATCATCTTGAACTGACTGATGCTGATAAATGAAACCTAAAGTGCAAACCAAAATATTTATAGCAGCTCAGTCCAGTGGAACTATGCAAAATTCTAGACACAGATGTTGTCACAGGCTGAGATCTGAGAAATAATTTGCTTGCATCAGAGTGGTCGTGGTTATTATGTAAAGAGAAACTATATCTCACGGGTAGAATGTCAGAGGTTTCAGTGGGCTGAGAGAATTTGATAAAGAAATAGTATTTTATATGTTGGTGCCACCGTTTGGGATTGAAGGGAAATTCGGTCCAGTCTCATTGATTTGTTATAATTACACACTAAATATGAAGAGTCCCCAACTTAAAGTGATTTAAGAATATATGTGCATGACAATGGAGTATTTGTTAAAAGCACAGTGTGGTAAAGTCAGGCCAGAAGGCTACCAAAGGGTATACCAAGGCCGGTATGAGGGTCCTAAAGGGTTAAAGGCCATTTGGCCTGCAGGCAGGGCGATTAGAGACACCTGGACCCAATGAAGGGCGATCCCAGGTGTACTTAATCCCTGCCTTCCCAGGAGGGGGAGGGCGGAACAACCAGGATGAAGATGTCAGAAGGTGTGGAGCAGCTGGAGGAGAAGACCAGGAGGCAAAGCTTCTCTGCAGCCAAGGGACACAGGATAGCCTGGGCGCCCTGGCCCAGGAAGAGAGGTAAAGCGCAAGACCCACCGGGGGAAACTGGCAGTTTGCCACAATAGTTTTTCCACAGTTACCCACAGTCAGTAGCACTTCACTCCACATTAGCCCATTTCAGGAGGATTTGGGGATTGAGGGCCAGAATTTTATTGAGATTTAGATGATGAAACTTCCATTGATTTCAAGGGGCACTAAGGTGCTAGCTGATGTGAGCTATGTTGGCAGAATCCATTGGCAGAATCCGGCCCATTGCTGGTTACAAGAATAAAATGTGGAATCCTTACTGCAGAAAGTGTTCACTTGGTTATCGTCTGAAACGGTTTGGCTTGTTGGATAGAAACAGATTAGTTAAAAGTTGTATCTAAAGAAGCCAACCTGGCACTGTGTTTTCCTTTCTGCCTTATGGCTGGCTTTCTTTTCTCAGGTTAATCTCTCAAAATTTGACAGCACCAGGATTGGATTCCCCTTGGTCTTGCACTCCTTCCTCGATTACACCTCTGTCAAGAGGGCTGATTCTCCAGCTTGAGCGTGAAGCATCTCACGCTCACTTTGCACCTGAACCTTTGCCTCGTCCCTTACTCCTGTGCAAAGCGAGTCTGAGATGCTTCACGCTCAGCTGGCAACATTTTGCCACTCACCGTGCACTGGTGTAAATGACGACACCACCAGCCGGCACTGGAGGGCTTTAGTTTTATACGAAACAAACAAAGAACGAACCCATGTAAAATCTCCGTGAGAAGAAGGCAGAGAGCATCTCACACTTCTGAAATAATGCACAACCCAGCTTCTCAGCAGACAGGCAGGTAAATATAGAGCTGCTGTGCACAGACACCTGTATTGGTATGCCGCACTGTGCAAGGTGGTCTTTCATGTAGTTGGTAAATTTCAGGTCCAATACCCTCTGTTTCTACCCCATGGATTGTGTGCGTAAGCAGTGTGTCCATTCCAAACTCCTGGGATGGTGGTGATATAAGTTTGTAAATACAGAGCACCGGTGGGGGCATGAAGATGACATTCGTGCGTGGTTGGTGGGCGCAGGGGACCTGCCCAGCTGGGGGGGCCTGTGCTGAGCTGCTAAAAATATTGCGCTCAGGGAAGCCCCGTTACTCACTCACTTTCCTTCCTCTTGAATTAGGTTTTACCAGTGAATCCTTCAGAGTCCAGCGGGCCTGTTCTGTCTGAAAGCTCCAGCCGTGCAATGTTGTGTCGTAATTTTGCCATCTACTGGCCAATGGCAGAGTTGTTCATATTATTTAGTCCCTGAGAGGAGGGTGCCTGGCAGGTGTCGGCGTGTGCCCCACAGAGCGTGGTGCTGCACGGCCTGGTGCTTCTTTCCCTTCTCATATTTGTGCCCCTTTTAGCTTCCCAGTCACATGTTACAAGAGGTGATTGATGTGTGCAGCCAGCCTTCAAACATGAGGCCTTTGAAACTATGGCAGTACGGCCAGGCCTGGCCATATTTACACCCCGGCAGAGTTCAGGCTTGGGCGGCGTTTGTATCCTTTATCACGGTAACTCCGGGGTATTAGCTTATCATACACCAGAAGACCCATGTATTGCACAGATAGCACAGGGGCCCTTATTAAGGAAGGATGGGCTGCTTGTTAAATTACTGGGCTGGTGTTTAAGAGATGTGGGTTCAGTTCCTGGCTCTGCCATGGTGTCCCTGTGTGACCTGGGACAAATCACTTAATTTTGCTGTGTCTCAATTCCCTATTTGTTACATAGGAATCCCAGGCTACCCAATGCAGTTTCATGCTTTGAATCAAGACCATTGTAGAGAACTCCATCAATGCTTCTGACTCAAGTCCCTAAGCAATTCAACTTCAATGCACAGTGTAGTCGAGGAAGCTATGAATCGAAATAAAATAAAAAAAAGATGTAAGGTTAACATTACATATTTGCATATTATTTATCATCTTGTGTGGTGACTTTCTCTTTGGGGTTCTTTTTAGTGTTCATGTATGACATTTTTAAAAAACTAAGGAAATTCCCAAACACTTCACTACATTAAGAGAGAGTTAAGGTTAATGTATGTATCAATAATTTAAGAGTAAAAAGACATTGCAAGGATGTTCTTATTCTAGATTCCAGCATTGTAACACTAAGGAAACCAAGGACTTTTATTATCTGATGTTAAGATTTACACTTTTATAAAAGTACTGTTATGGCACCCATCCAATCTTAACTCTACCCTGCAGGGATGCTCCAAGGGAGACAAATCCACTGTGTCTTTTAAAATCTATTTATCTAATCTCAGATCATCAAACACTAAAATTCTTTAATCACATCTACGTTTTAATTGCACTTCGTCATTACAGGGCAGAGTTAGGTTGTTTCAGTGGCCTCACTGTGTATTTCCATACTGTAGCATATTTAGATATTTTTAAAATTTATCTCTGATCTCTTTTACCTTAAATTACAGATATGTACTCACAACCTTAACTCCATCTTAACGTTTCTGCGTAGGACTATACAAAGAGGTGCTTATGTCACGGAGGAGAAATTTTTTGCACAGCATAGGCAGGAGTTGTGTGTCCTAGATCCCCATTATGAGCTTTTTTGGTTTCTTTTCTTTTCTTGCGTGGGGGGGAAGACGGTTGAAAGCCTATTTTGATCTCAAACTTCAGGAGTCTTCAGGCTTATGGGGTCAGGGTGCAAAAAAGAAAAATTCCCCTTGCACCATAAACACCATCCCTTCTTTGTACATTTTGTTGGGTTATTAGAGCTAGTGCAGCAGACTCCCTATAGCTGGCAAAGCCTCGACCACCCTAGATGTCTTGAACATGGGATGTGGTTGTCCCAGGCATGGCAAGTGCAATTAGTCCTTGCACTATACTTGCTTGCTGCAAAGTTTCTCATAGACTCATAGACTCATAGGTCAGAAGGGACCAATATG
>ML675627.1:11799062-11814098 GCA_007922155.1 Mesoclemmys tuberculata | reverse complement strand
CATTGAGCAGATTTATCTGCCGATAATCCAAATCAATTGCTCAAATTGAACTATCCCATCATAACATCCCCTCCATATACTTATCAAGCTTCTGGTGGCTGGTGAAAATGAGCAGCACTTGGCGGCCTCCCAAACAGACCAAGAGGGGGATCCACACTCTAGTAGAGTCTCCATCCAAAATACATGTGTGTACCTATATGGTGTAATGCTTGAGAAAGGTATGGAGTAGGGAGCTGTCCTCCATAAGCCAGATCATGAGAGGATGTTTTGGCTTGTACCCAAAAGTATTGGTGCCTTCTGTGATGACCCACACCTGATCTGCATAATTTTTGCCTAGAGATTTGTATTAGTGCTTTAATGCACATAATGTGGTTCACATTTAATTGTATGGGTACTGTGTTCATGGACACATATTGCATTTATTATTTCCTGTGTTTTGGGGCTTATCTGAGAACAACCTTAATTTCTATCAGTTCCTTCTGAATTAATATATTAATTCTCAGACGAAAACTACATTTAAGATTGTCAGCTCTTTGGGGCGGGGACCATCTGCTTGTTCTGTGTTTGGACAGCATCTAGCACGTTGAGATCCTGGGACTCCTAAGTGCTATGGTAAGGCAAACAATAGAGAATAATTATAATAAAATGATGAAACACAATACAGGGATGATGTCATTATCCAAACAACAAGCATTATAAACACAAAAAATTCACAGTTAATGTTTGACTTAAAAAAAAAAAAGGAATACATTGAAAACCACTGTGGGATTCACCAGTGACTAACAGACTTCACTGCATAGCTAAGCTCTCTGGAATGCAATACAGTGCTAGAGGTTTAGGTTATGTAAGTAGATGTGGGAAGTCTTCCTTATAGTTCTCTTTTGGTCAAAATTTGAAAACTTGACTGTGGTGCTAGTTGTTTGTACCAGTGTCTACTGCACTGCATGCTTCATAGGGCAGGGAGGTTTTTGTATTGGTCTGTATCACTGTGAGAGGGGCGTCGTTATACTTCTGGCAGTAATAATCTCCGGCATCCTCCGCTTCAACCCTGCTGATTGTGAATGTGAAGTCAGTGCCCGACCCACTGCCGCTGAACCGGTCGGGGACTCCCGTGGGACGGCTGCTGGCGTAATAGATAAGAAGCTTGGGAGCCTGTCCCGATTTCTGTTGGTACCAAGCGATGTAGCTGCTGATGCTGGCACTGGCTTTGCATTTGATAGTGACTGTCTCTCCCACGGACACTGAGAGAGACTCTGGAGTCTGAGTCATCACGGTCTGCCCGCTGGAACCTGGAGAAAATAAAAATTAGTGGGTTGGGGTTACGGGACAATGGCATTAACCTTATTCAAAACATTGCATTGAAACACTTGCAAGCAGTAGACGTGAACTAGAAAATATACCTGGAACTAGTATTTAAATGAACAACCATTTTAATTTTTTATGGTTTAGCTCATTTCATATTGACCCTTTTAACATTTGTCTGTTTCTTACCCTGAATCCAGAAGAGCAACAGGCAGAGAAGGGGAGTCTTTGAGATCATCTTGCTTCTCTGTGGTTGGAAATGCTTGTCACTGAACCAGGTAGTGGAAATGGAACCATTTATGTGTTCAGTATCTCAGCGACGGAACATCAGCCATGCGTGCTTATGCAAAAACAGCTCAATTATGTAAATGACCAGAGGGCAATGCCAGGGAGGAGTTTTGAAATATCTGACCTGATGGTTTCAGTGTAGCGTAGCTATTATGGGATGTAATGACTATAAGACATTTGCATGATTCAGATGGTAGAGCAGCCAGAGTTTGCTTTATACTGGACACAGGTGGTAACAGCAGCTGTCTGATTAATGGTGAGTAACCAAGCAAGCTGCAGATTTAAGTGCACGGAAGGATAATTAAACAATTTGGTCATTTACTGTGTGGGGTTTAAATCCACTCCGCAGATCCTCATTCGCATAATTCGTTCACTAATAAATTGTCATTTTACTCATGCAGCCGGGCTTCCAAGAAAGCAGAAGTTCCAGAAGTCACATGCTGCTGTTCAATACTGCCTGTAGCCTTTTTCACCCCCAGAACGATGGCTGCTCTCAAAGGCTTCATGGGCACACACAGGCAGGCTGGCACAAGGTCTGGGAAGAGCACACCCAAGGTGTGAGCATGCTCAGATGTGGGGTGTGTGAGTAGCACAGAGATGTTGCAAGTGGTGTCAGTGTGTCAGGCTCCTACTGCCTGCTCTGTCTGTGCCCCTACACCTGCTACCGCCACGACATGGCTGGTGCCCAAGCCCGAGGGCCATAGGGGTGTTGTGTGAGCAGAGCAGGGGGAACTCCAGCCCTCCCTCCATTGCTGTTTCTGGCAAAGCCCCGCCCCCTCGGGATACAGGGGTGGGTGGGACTAAGCCACATGTTGGCTTCAACCCTTGTGGGGTTACTCTCGCATAGAAGTAGGTGGCCCTGATTCTGTGCTATTAATACACCAGATTGCACTCCTGAGTCCCTTACACTGCACCCGCCGTGGTCTCCTGAGAGGGCAATTTTCAATAACTGCCTCATTGGAGCTGGGCAGGGGCGCTGGGCTGGAGTCCAGTGGACTGGAAGGGCATGGGATCCTCCACCTACCCTAGCCAGCAACATTTGGAGAAGAAGCTCCTAAACCCAGAAGAACTAGGGCTGGTTAGTCCCTGCTAGAGCCATGGAACTGCCACCCCTCTGTTATCTTAAAGGGGATAGACCCTATCAAGGACCTCTCCCAGGAGAGTCGGGTTTTAACAAGAACTTGACAATGTGGAGTCAGGTTGGTGAGCTCCCACTTCTGCTGCAAGGGGATGCTAACAGACAAAGACCCCCATATGACATGTCTCCAGTAGTTCTCCCTCCCAAAGGCTCAGCCCCTTTAGAGCACCCCAGTGCACACTTGCTACTGGCTAACTTGCTGCTGAATTGTGGGTCCCTATAGCAAAGCCCGAACTGACACCTCCTCCTCTTCTCATGCTACTCCCTTCACCAATCTGTGCCAGCAATCCACAGACTCCGCCAGACATTGTTCCAGTCCCTCCTTCACCACTCCCAGTTGCTGCCTCTTTTGGACGGGTATGGCCAGCACCGAAGCCACAGGGAAGCTGACTGAACATTATCTTGATTGGCTCTTGCTGTCCTGTTAGCCAGACCCAGTCAGAGTATGTGCACACTGTATGCCATTCTGGAACGGGGCAAGCACCCCTCTGTGTGGCCACCACCACTGCTCTGCCCATTGGGGAACACTCCTGCTATGAGGCGCAGACACATGCCATCTGCCCAGACACTACCCCCTACCAATCTGTGTCAGGGTTCATCTGCATTTGGGATTTTTCCCCCCATGTGGTCCTTTGAGAATCTGGGCCGTAAAGACTTGTGGTATTCTACAAAGCAAACAGGCACCTGAGCTTAATGAAGCCATTTAAAAATCCCTAGATTTCAGAGACCTTCTGAATGGGATGTTATTGAGGATCTATTGACATGAAAAGAAAGCCTGAAACTATGTTGGAAATGTATTTGTGTCCCATTTTTCAGATGGGACAGTTTTGTCAGCAACTGGATGAAACTGTAACATTCCCTATAAGTGTATCTATGTCAACATTTTCAACAGAAAATTATCAAAACAATTTGTTTCCGTAAGGTCAAAACTCTTTCTTTTGATGCGGTTGAAATGTTTTGTTTTGATATTTTAAAAATCATTCTGACTTATATTAGATCGCAAAATTGAATTGGTAAAGTTGAAAGTGAAATGTTTTAATCCTATTGAACCAAAAAGTATTTTTGATTTTTTCCAGAATAAATTTTGGAACTTTTCTTACACAGGAAACTTTGAAATTTCCCACAGAAAGGAGATTCTGGTTTCCAACCAGCTCTGTACACTAGAATTAAGTCTGTTTGATATAAAAAGGAGCCAATGCATACTAAATGATAGAAGGTGTAATTTGGAGCAATTTGTACTGATGGTGTCTGATGTACTGGGATCCAATAGTGAGAACAGAGCAGGGAAAAACTGTAATTAACCTCGAATGTCTGTGTCACCAGGCAAACTCACTGGGTCTTTTGGGGTTCTCCTTTTCACTGTATGTTCTGAGATGGAAGAAGTCACCCTCTTCTCTCATATTTGACAGAACACTTGAAAACCAGAGAGTTATATCTGCAACACACAGCAACTGCATTGCACACTGCAGAGAGCCGGGAGGTTTTTGTACTGGTCTGTATCACTGTGAGAGGGAAGCTGTTACCCTGCTGGCAGTAATAATCCCCAGCATCGTCAGCTTCTACGCTGCTGATTGTGAACGTGAAATCGGTGCCAGACCCACTGCCGCTGAACCGGGCTGGGACCCCCGACTGGAGGCTGCTAGCATAGTAGATAAGAAGTTTGGGAGCTTGTCCAAGTTTCTGTTGGTACCAGTGTAGGTTACTGCCAACACTTGCACTGGCTTTGCAGTTGATAGAGACTCTCCCTCCCACTGGCACTGAGAGAGATTCCGGGGACTGGGTCATCACAGTTTGCCCAGAGGAGTCTGGATGAGGAGAGGAGATAGGTAGGGAATGAACAGTGACACAATACTGGGTATGGCAATAGTCAGATACTGAACCGCAGTTTGAATTTTCCAATGTGAATTTATACTAAAATACAACACTAGAATAGCAATGAAATAAATCTGAATGGCAGCATTTCCTATATTCTGTCACATGAATTCTTACATTTTCAATTTTTGTTTTTATGTTTTAAAGTTCTTACCCTGAGTCCAGAGAATGAGCAGCCAGAGAAGGGGCGTGTGTGAGATCATCTTGCCTGACCGTGGCTGGAAAGATTTGTTCATAAATCTGCAGTGGGAAATGAAATGTTTATATGTGCTCAGCACCACAGTGAGAAACCTCATCCCTATGCAAAATGCATGTAAATTTACCACACTTCAGTTTCAATAGAGTTATGAAATGTTCATATTTGGTTTATTTCCTGCTCCTCTTCTGTTAGACTTACGTTTTGTATTATCAAGGTTCCCATGTTAATATACACAGAAATCTCTGCAGATCGTCCATGTATCTTCGGAGATCTGACGTATCTCCCCTAGTTGTTCACTTGGGCTCTGGCAGCCGTGTCTAGACATGAGCCTTCATTTTAGCCTGCTCCATCTGGACACTCTTCAAATGTCACTTCCTTCAGGCCACCTTGGCCTTCTTAGACAAAGCAGCGACTCCAAATGGCGACCACCCCATCAGTGTGTTCCTCACAATGTCACCTTCATGGGGTCTATTCGCCTGACAGCGGTAGCTATAAAAGAGCTACAGAACGTTTGGCCCCATTTGCAGATTTCCTGTACAAAGGAATAGATGCAGTTGTTGCCCAGCACCGCTGGTAATCAGGCTCTCCGTCTTTTTCTGTGCTCTTGTAAGCTATAGAGACTTTTAATTACTACTGCAGAATGGCAGACTCTGTGCCTGGTCAGGGATGGTTATAATGTCTCCTGTGCGGGGCAAAGACAGCTCTGTTTTTCTGGGAATCTTGTTAGCCCATTTGGGGTGGGTGGGTGTGGTTGCCTGCAGCTGTGCTGAGGTGGGTCCAGATATAATAACATGGATGCTGGGGCTAGGATCTAGCCCTCTGCTTTGAAGCAGGCGACCCCCACAGACTGAAGGGAAAGCTGTACACATGACCTGTTTTCCCTTGTGTCAAGAAGAGCCAGATCCATGAAGGGGTCAGGGTGTCACAGCAACTAGCGTTTAGGTGCTTGCCATTCAGAATAATCTTCAGCGCTGCGCACGGCACCCTATACAATGCGCAGGTAAAGGTTTAGGTGCCTAAGAATGGGATTCACAGAATCCAGCACGTTGAGCAGAGCCCTGCCGAAACTTGCCAGTAGGAAATACTGAGATGTGTGTACGGGGAGATTTTGACGGACCTGTAAAAATCCAGGGACCACTACCGCAGAACTAGTAGGCCTTTTTTGCAGTCCTGTGCAGCTTAGCACGACTAAACCAGGAGCGAAGGGAGCATCTCGCTCAGCTTTTGCCTTACCCCGCACCCCTCCCTGATGAAATCTCTGTTGGACATGCTGGGGTCTGTGTTTTAGGAGAAAAGCAAGAAGCTTATCTATATTTGCCCTTTGGGATGTGTCTGTGAGGGCCTCAAGACATGCACGCTCTGCATGAACACATCTGGCTAATTAGTGATCTCAGGAAACCTTACTTTTTTAACCTGCTTGCCCAACAAGTTTTTTTAATTGACTTGTCATTTTCTGTTAACTAAAATAAATAAGGGGGGGGAAGGTTGGACTAGTGGTATCTCTTCATGGACACAATTTAAGGTCTCCAGCAGCAGCTGAAAGATGGGCCAATTGCAGAGCTGCCACTGTACCCCTTGACAGCCACACCGAATTTGGTTAATTATTGAGGGTTGGGGTGTTTTACTAACTCACTGCAGAGGAGTATAAGTGCTTGAGACTAAGTAAAACATAGCTTTACCTGCGAGCACTCTTGTGTGTACTGTTTGTGCCAGCCCATCTATTGGTTGGACGGCCACGTAGCCTTTGATTTATTTCCTGACACCACCTCGCATAGAGTAAAGTTATCAGGAGCTTTGGGTTGAAAGGACTCTGGATAACAAGAGGGGTCAGCCTCAGCCCCACCTATCAAAGGCAGTTAGGAACCAACTCAAGGCTGGCTGGAGGTGCGGTGCTCTGCTTGGAATTCACAGCTGTCAACACCCATTCCTGGAGTGAGGCACCTCAGCCAGGCCAGCCCTTTCTTCTGAAAAACCAGAGAGCCCGACCAACCGGCTGACCCATCATCAGATTATACTCATAGCCCTGTGGTTAAGACACTCGCCTGGGATGTAGGAGACCTGTTTTCAAATCCCTTCTCTGCCCCATTTGGAGTAGGGACTTGGGATATAGGAAGCCAAAGTTCAGGTGAGTTCCCCGATGACCAAGCTATGGGGTATTATGGGGCGAGTGTCTCTTAATTTCTCTTGCTGGAGCTGTTCCACTTTGTGTAACTAATTAAATAGGCATTGGAGCAGGGCCTGGAATTTGGGTCTCCCAAATTCCAGGTTGTGCCCTAACCCATGCCTCTCTCTGGGTCACTGAATATTTAATTATTTACACAAAGTGGAACAGGTTCAAGAGTCTCTTTTAAATGTCTCTCTTAAACAACTTTTTCGGGTCTGCAGGGACTGGCATTATAGCTGGGAGCTATTTGACAGATGGCTCTGGGGAGGCTGCTGTAAATTACACCAGACCCAGGGGCTGCTCTAACTTACAGTGGGTGCTGGAGTGGGCCAGGAATGGGCAGAATCTTAATTTCCCTCTTCCTATGGGCTGCAGCTCCTGGGAAACACAGCAGAGACTCTGCCCACCCTCGCGTTTATAGGCTGAACGTGATGACAGGAAATGATTGGAAACCACTTGGATGCGCTTATATTGAAATATCATTTCTGTGGTGCTTGTATGTCTGCTGCTCTGCCTCTGGAGACCCAAGTGGAATTTAAAGCTGCCCTTCCCTCCTCTTCTCCACTCTTTTTTTTTCCTCTCTTGTCCATCCCCCTGCCCCCATGGCTTTCTCTAGGATATCTGCTCTCTGGAAGTAGCATGGTGGTTCAGTGTTTATGGACTCTATTCTGGAATCCACTATTCCTGGTCATTAGCAAAGAGCCCGTCTTTGCTTCCTGCACCAATTCCCTCTTTACCACCCTCTGTGTCAAATGTGCTGTGCTCTCTCTTAACTGAAAAAAAAACCAAGGATTAAGCTCTGTGCTCTGAATTGTTAGACTCTCCTCCCCCTAGTGGTGATGAAGAGCCTTTAATTACCTCTTTTGGGGCTGACACAGTCATTGACTAGCAGATGTGTCGGACAAGATAGTTTTATGAGCCAAGCTACAGAGCAGCCCAGGGAAGGTTTGTGTTGATCTGTATCACTGTGAGAGGGAAGCTGTAGCCTGGATGACATCAGCTTGAACACCGATTATGTAGGTGAGGTGAAATCAGTTCTCTATTCACTGCCACGGAAATGGCTGTAGCCTCACTGGAGACCCAGTCAAGAGGCTTGTAGTGTGAGTCATCGTGGTCTGCTCCCTGGAGTCTGGATGTATGAATACCTTATAATTAAATCAGTACCTAGAGATCGTCAGTACAGCTGAGCAATCCAGGGAATGGAAATATTTCTATTTGTGTCTTTGTATGGCTGATTCTGAATGTAAATTACAATGTGATAATCCGTGAGCAGGTGGGGGATGGGTGAATATAGAGCCTGCGTTGATAGGGCTTCAAGCAATTGTGATGTTGGTCATATCTCCTCTTGGGCATCCACTGGCTGTGGAGGGGAGAATGCCATGGAGAACTGCTTGTTCTTCTTGTTCATTGTGAGGAGTAGGGGTGAGGAAGAAATGTTTCCTGGAGCCAAGCTATCCCCTAACTGCTACAGAAGGGTTTCTTGCATCTTCCTCCGAGGCACTTGGGACTGGCCACCGTTGGAGAGAGATGGACCACAGCTCAATTATAACAACTCCTGTGTTACTCCTCCTTCTGCTCTAGCCCCCATAACTGAGTGCACCAGTGATGGCAAAGATGGGACCCACAATTCATCCTGGCTGCAACTCCAACGATGGCAGCATTCCTGGAAGCTGTAGGGTAGAAATGGCTCAGGGGGGGTTGGGTGTTTTTACCACCATGTCATATAACCCTGCTCTGTGGCCAGTGGGAGTGTGTGGGGGTTGTGGTTCCATTTTTGCTAGTGGAGCCAATATCAGAGTCCCAACCCAGGGAAGGAGTTTCTGCTGGGAAAGGGGAGCTGCTTCATGAACCGAGCTTTGCTAGATAAGAGGCTGGATCACACAGCAGCTTTCAGTCTGACTCCTTTGGATTAAACTATTGCAGTTGTCATGCTGGCTGCTTTATAACGCTGGAGTATAGTTCTCTGTCCGTTGTCTCAGCTCAGTGCAAAGGTGTTTGGGTTGTAGCTGGCCATCAGTAGGAAGTTTGGATGCAGCACATAAAAGCAAATACATGTTAGTGGTAGGAGAGAAGTTACTGAGTAAACGTGGCTGAACACATGGCGTGGGCACCTGAAAGGACCAGACCTTCTGAGTGAGCAGGGGAGGGGAACCAAACCCGCCACCCTCTGCAGGGCGGGAGAAGCACCGACACCAGGAAACTGCTCAGGAAGCAGCTGAAACACTGAGTGAGAGTCTGAAATTAAGCAGAGCAGGGAGGTTTTTGTATCGGTCTGTATCACTGTGTGAGAGGGTAGCTGCTATACTGCTGACAGTAATAATCTCCCGCATCCTCCACT
Source organism: Mesoclemmys tuberculata (assembly GCA_007922155.1). Classification (NCBI taxonomy): domain Eukaryota; kingdom Metazoa; phylum Chordata; order Testudines; family Chelidae; genus Mesoclemmys; species Mesoclemmys tuberculata. The sequence continues at coordinate 11,804,797 of ML675627.1, read as the reverse complement.
TCAACCCGGCTGATTGTGAATGTGAAATCCGTGCCTGACCCACTGCCGCTGAACCGGTCGGGGACCCCAGAGGGACGGGTGGACGCATCATAGATAAGGAGCTTTGGAGCTTGTCCTGATTTCTGTTGGAACCAGGACACCCATCCACTAGCACTGGAACTGGCTTTGCAGTTGATGGTGACTCTGTCTCCAGGAGACACTGCCAGGGATTCTGGGGTCTGGGTCATCACAATGTCCCCGCTGGAGCCTGAATGGGGGGGAGAAAAGCATTTAAAAGAAAAAGAAAACCTCATAATTTTTAACTAACTACAAAGGTGCATCTTTAAGTGAGTATCTTGTAAATCTCCTTTACCAGCACTGTAAATGCCACTGGCAATGATTGCTTGAAAAGGAAATTCGGAGCGTTTGCAGCCTAGTAAAGTATTGTAACTTTCTTTTAAGCTAATTTCCCCTGGTGTTCTTACCATGAATGCAGAGGACAAGGAGACAGAGAAGTGGAGTCTGGGAGAGCATCTTGAGACGTCAGAGTGACAGATACAGAGCTCAGAAACACAAAGTGCTAACGTGACTTGTTTATATCTGCTCTGACCAGCTGGCAGCTATCACTTGGGGGAAATATGCAAAGCATCATCTCTGTGAAAATGTCCATTCCCTCTGTAGACCCAGGGCCATGTAAACCCTGCAGTCTGGTAACACAGTTCCCATTCCTGGCAGTGAGAGATACCCAGATGGGTCAGGCAGGTGATGGTTTTAATAATCAATGGGCCCAGAGTGTCCTGGAGCTTTTCCTGACCAGGAAAACTTTTCACACTCTAACTAGGATCCATTGGGGGGAAAATTACAACATGTTTGAAAGTAGATTTTCCCACACTTGTACAACTTTTTCTAGTTGGAAAACTATAAAAATTGGAAAAGTAGGTTTTCAACATTATATTTTCCAACTCTATAATTAAACTCAAAGTTTTCTTTCTTGGTCTAAGGTTTTAACTGCTTACATACTTGATGTAAACATCCTCTCTTATTAACTGAAATATGTACAAAAATAGCAAGATAGAAAAGCTGCCTTTCCCTTTAAACTCTCTCATTTAATCTATCCAGGCATTAAATAGAAATGGATAGGCTGGAAAAGATGTTTTCCTCTTCTGAGTTAGGTTCCCCCTCTAATGCAATGGAGGATTCATCTTCCATCTGATTTATTTCTTTAATATGCATTTATTTTATTTCAGTATATGCAGTGAATAATAACGCCATCTACCTGGATATGCAGAAGCATCGTATCATTTGCATTAGCCCATAGAACTCCTGCTAACCAGTTGAAGATGAATGCAAAGAACAATAGCAGAGCCAAATAGCAAACCCCTATTAGTCCATCCACTCCATCTCCTATGCTGGAGAGTTCCCCACAGCAAACAGGCTACACTTTTGCTTGCAGCCTCCCTCTCCATCCCCAGCAGCCAGTGTAGGGGTTTCTCGCTGTGCTGTAACAGGGTCCAGCCCTTTGCATGTAGTTCCAGACATAGAGAAGTCAGCTGGCTTGCAACAGTCATATCGACCCTGCACTTCTCTGCATGAAGCAGCTGTTCCACTAGATTTGCAGAAATTGAAGAGACCAGGGAGGTTTTGGTACAAGGCTGTATCACTGTGAGAGGAAAGCTGACACTTTCTTTATGATGATCTCCGCCATCTGCTTAAACCACACGGATAGTGAGACTGTAAATCAGTGTAACCATTCCCAGACTCACTGCCCCTGAACTTGAATGCCGCTACTCGAATGGGAACATGAACTAACCGATGGCCTGGACCAAAACCCCGTTCCCACCTGCAGGCTGGGACCCCAGCCAAGGTAGAGCCAGAATAACAAGAAGGGAAGCGTATCCTGATTTCTGCTGGGACCAGACTAGATAGTTGATTGTGACTCTTTCTTCTCGAATCTTAGTCATCACAATGACCTTACTGGAGGCTCAATGAAAAATAAGATAAGCAACTAGATATATATGAAAATCAAAATAAGCTGTATTGTGTTTTTATCATCGATCTCCTTACCCTCATCACCATCCTTTCCACATTGTACTTCTATAGTTTCATTAATTTAACATAAAAATAAAAGGAATTCCTAAGCTAGCTATCTATAATACCAAAGTGATGACACTGGATGGAGTCAATGCACAAAAAATATATGCTGCAGCATTTCTAGATCTGTTTTTTCAAGCCAACATCTTGTTCTGCTCCTTTACCCTGGATCTTGAGCACTAACAACCAGATGAGCTGAGGCAGAGAGATCATTTTGCAATGTTGGAGCAGTCCAGTGCTGAGCGATTAACCGATAAGTGTAAAACATATATGCAGCGTTGTAGTCGTGTCGGTCTCAGGATATTAGAGAGACATGGTGTGTGAGTTAATATCTTTTATTGGACCAACTACTGTTGGTGAGATAGACAAGGTTTTGAGCTACATAGAGCTCTTCCTTAGGTCTGGGAAAGGTGTCTGTGGTGGGTAAGAAGTTTAGTTCCTTAGAGAGTACAGATAATTCAGCTCCAGTGAGGGGGTAGTCTTGATAAACCGGTGATGATTGGGTGTCACGCAGTGTCCATGTGGTGGGTACTGGTGCCATGGTTTCTCCCAGAGGTGGTGTGGAGTGGTGGAAGTTGGTTCCACTTTTTGTTTTTGTGTTGGATGGTTGTCATCAGGTTTTGCTTTGTTTTATTTGATAGTTACCTTTCCTAGACATGAGGAGAAGAGGGCTGTGTAATCTCAAAAGCTTTTCTTTCCCACCAACGGATGTCAGTCCGATAAAAGATACTCCCTTGGCAACCTTGTCTAGCTAAGAGTAAAACGTATTTATAATTGCCAAGAGCATGAGGGAAACTGGAATCAGAAGGAGATATAAAAAGCATCTTGCGTCACCCCTGGGACACAGGATCAGCGCTTAGAAATTGAGATTTCCTAGCAGCATTTCCTCAAACATGTCGATTCATCTAGCAAGTGTCCTTTACATCAGATCATCCATGCCATGATGCTTGTGACCAAGGTGCAACTTACCTAGATGCCATGTGGAAATGAAACTGACATGTGGGAGGAAGAGATGCCCTGCGTGTGTGTGGGTCTGTCTGTCTAAAATACTGCACTGGCGTCAGTTTGGTTTTCTTTCCAGTTTGGAGAAGCCTTGAGCAGATTCCCTTTCAGGATAATTGGAGCCAATCTCATGGGAGATGCAAGAGGAATGGGTTTGTCTTGTCATGTATACAAGAGCTTGGAGACTTGGCATTCCTCCAGCTGTGGGAACTGGGCTAATGACTAGAGGGAGACTACCTGTGAGCTGGTAATGCCCAGCCAAACAGCTTCCTATCCCCTTGGCACAGTCTGAACTGTGGTGGGGCTGGGGTTTTGTTCCAGGCTATCAGGTGGTTTCGTGTTCCCATTAAAGCAGAGAGACCTAGGATCCCCAGGAAAATGACTGGTTAATTGTATGTTGGTGGTGTGGAGCCAAGAGGAGACAAGGAGAAGAGGGTCACAGCAGGGAAAAGCCCTGGACACAGACATCTCACACCTAAGGCTCACTGAGCCTATGGTAATCTTCACCAGAGTCAGCGTTCACGCCCCCAGAGCAGGGAGGTTTTTGTACTGGTCTGTATCACTGTGAGAGGAGAGCGCTGAGCTTGCAGACAATAGTAATCGGCTGCATCCTCGGCTTCAACGCTGCTGATTGTGAGAGTGTAAACGGTGCCAGACCCACTACCGCTGAACCGGGCTGGGACCCCAGAGTCTAGGGAAGAGGCTTGATAGATCAGAAGCTTAGGAGGTTGTCCAGGTCTCTGTTGGTACCAGGAGATATAGTAGCTATCAAGGCTAGAACTGGCGGTGCATCTGATGGTGACTTTTTCTCCTGGAGACGCTGAGAGGGATTCTGGAGACTGCGTCATAGTGACCTGCCCAGAGGAGCCTGGATCAAATAAGAGAGATAAATATAGATAACAGGTCCTTGATGTGGAAAAATATTTGTGTTTATTATTAAAATTTGCATCTTCAGACAATGGTATGAAATGCCTCATGTGTCACAAGGTGTTCACAGTCGTCACATTCCAGCCATAACCGCGACAAATTACTTATTTAATGGCCAATCTAGCTACAACGTTCTAAATTTTTGAACTATCGGTGGATTTTGTGCTTTTAAGGCAGCGCCCTCTGGTTCTGATTCTTACCTGGGATCCACAGCGCCAGTAAGCAGAGGAGCTGAGCCTGGGGGAACATCTTGGTACGTCTGAACTGGCAGGTGTTGCTCAATACACCGTGGGGAGTGGAACAAAATCCTTTATAGCCCCTCAGAGCAACAGACAGCGTCACTGGGGAGTTCACATGCAAAGCAGCCCACGCGTGCGAGATCCTGGCCTCCTGCTCTGACTAGCCGGAGAGCTGGTTTCTGTGCGTCTTCGCAGTGTGTGGTGGTCACTCACCCTCCAGGGGGGCTGGATGATCTGGTGGTTCAGTCACAGGAGACCGGCGGTATGGGCCTGGCTCTCCCACAGTCTTCATGTGTGAGTTTTGGCTAGTCATTGTGGCCCAATCCTGCAAAGTACTGAGCACCCTCAGTTCTCATTAAAACCAATGGGATGATCTCCACAAGCCAGGATGGCAGGATCTGGCCCTATACACCCACTCCTGCTCCTGTTGACGTCACAGGCAAAACTCCTATTGATTTCAATGGCCGTGGAATCCTGCCCTGAATTTCTGTGCCTCGTCTTCCCTGTCTGTAAAATCGGGAGGGCGATGCTCACTGGGCATGGCCAGGAGGTGCTGGGATATCACTGATTAGTGTGTGTAAAATGCTTTAAGATCCCCAGGTGGATTTTGCTAGATTCGTACAGACTTTGTGCATGGATTTAACCCCTCCCTGTCCAGCTGGGGAGATTAGTGATGACACTGGCCCTTCACACAAGACTGTAATATGGGCAAATGTGACATACGGTGTTTGTCTGACAACCCCAGCTTTTGGAGCCATGCTACTACGTGAGAATCTGTTGGGTTTTTTTTAAGTCACTTTCTGTCCCACATGGTTGTACAGAACAGTCTGAAAATGTGAAATCCTGAAGGCAAATAAAAGGAAGCCAAAATCTATTATCTGTGACAGAAATCTCATGCTATGTTGGACCCCGACTTGTTGAGGGATCAGCAATGCAGCATGCACAGATGTTAATGGAAATCTGCTTATTGCTTTCACAGCTAAAGAAGTGCAGGGTGTTGCCTAGGTGGATGGGACAGAGCTCTGTGAGAGTATTTTCTGATTACATCCACACACACAGGGAGTGATGTGCCCATTAGAAGCAGAGCTTTCCTGTGTAGCTGTGCTCTGGGGCAGGATAGTGTACCGTGTGCATGATATGGTCATTACATACTGTCCTGAAGCTACGTGGCCCTGAACCTTCTATATTTGGTTGTGTCTATTACAGGTGAATTGATTGGCTGTGATGGATAACTGTGAGGGTCATGGGTACCTTTGCCCTGCGGTTTGGCATGAGACACACAAGTAAGATTATATCACAGGCAGATGGCGCTTGGATTTCTTTTCTTCCTGATCAATCATTTCTCTCATCCAGATCATCCTCTCAACTTTTCTGGTCTCTCTCTGTTTTCCTTCATCCTTCCCTGACTTAAAGCATCTTTAAAGCTTATCTTATCTTTAAAGTTTATCTTAAAGCTGGGGGGTATTGCTAACACGGAGAAGGACCGGGATACTATTC
>ML675627.1:11776762-11794062 GCA_007922155.1 Mesoclemmys tuberculata | reverse complement strand
TGCAGGAGGTCAGACTAGATGAACATATTGGTCCCTTCTGACCTATGTTTCTATGTTTCTATGTTTTTCCTTCTACTCTCCCTGCTGCAGCCCAGTGGATGTGTTGCTCCCTTCTGCCAACTGCCTCCTGGTTTACTTGTAATTGCAGACAGGTGGAAACGTGCACTCAGTGCTCATCCGAGAGAACTGAGCCCCCAGATACTCTATGATTGGAGAGGAGAGGAGGGGGTGAAGGGCCGGAGAAGGTGGATGGCAGTGGGCAACTTCCCTTGGCCTGAGGCAATCATTGGCCAGCCCACGCCAACACAGCCATAGAAGCTAGCTGACCTGGCCCAGATTCAGTTCTCCAGAGTGTGAATTTTCAAGACTCAGGACAGTTCAGGTTCTTGCTCATGATTTGTTCAAAGCTCTGCTTTAAATAAAGACGTTGAAGATTGTGCAGTGCTGGGCGGTTTTCTCAGCCCACTGGTTGCTATGCAGGGCCTCTACGATGCAGGGATGATCTGCGGGAAACATCTGTTACAGCCGAGTGTGAAAGCTAGAGCTATCAGAGCAGGGAGATGTTTGTGCTGGTCTGTATCACGGTGTGGGGGGCTGCTGTGACGATGTTGGCAGTAGTAATCTCCAGCATCTTCACTTTGAGTGGCGCTGATTGTGAGAGTGTAATTGGAGTAGCACTTCCAGACCCACTGCCACTGAACCGGGCTGGGAGCCCAGACTGCAGGGAGGAAGCGCTGTGGATAAGAAGCTTAGGAACTTGTCCTGATTTCTGTTGGTCCCAGGCTATGTCATTGTGAAGAGCTGAACTGGCCTTTCAGCTGATAGTGCCTATGTCTCCTGGAGAGACTGCCATGGATTATGGGTCTGTGTCATCACAATGTTGGCACAGGAGGCTGAAAATAAAGTGAAATCAGAAGAAAGATACGAGTCAATAAATCCATACTGTTGCCACATAATGTTATTTATCTAGCTCATGGGAAAATATCATATTTTGAATTCCTTTGTTGAAAGTGTATCCCCTTCATCCTCCAGCCCTAGTGTTTTAAACTTGTTTTGCTAAACAGAGTTTCTGCTATTTTTCAGTTTGTTCTAAAATTACATAGATAAATTAAAAAATTGAATAAATAAAAATAATCTGCAATGCTACTGAATTTACACAAGCTGTGATATTTCTAGCTTTCCAATCTCTGATTGCTTCCTTTGGCTCATTCCTTCTTGGTTTGATTCTTACTCTGCTTGTTACTGGCTGCCAGCTAGACATCGAGCCAATGATCACTACCCGTTGAGCCCAGTGATCTAGCCAGCTCTCCATCCATCTTATAGTCCATTCATCCAACCCATACTTCTTTAACTTGCTGATAAGAATACTGTGGGACACTGTACCAAAAGCATTGCTAAAGTCAAGGTATATCATGTCCACCACTTTCCCCACATCCACAGAGCCAGTCACCTCTTCATAGAAGGCAATCAGGTTGGTCAGGCATGACTTGTCCTTGGTGAATCCATGTTGACTGCTCCTGATCACCTTCCTCTCTTCCAAGTGCCTTAAAATGGATTCCTTGAGGACCTACTCCATGATTTTTCCAGGGATTCAGGTGAGGTTAACTGGTCTGTAGTTCCCTGGATCCTCTTTCTTCCCTTTCTTCAAGGTGGGCACCATATTTGCCTTTTTCTAATCATCAGGGACCTCCCCCAGTTGCCACAAGCTTTCAGAGAAAATAATCAATGGCTCTGAAATCATATCAGCCAACTCCCTCAGCACCCTCAGATGCATTGCATCTGGCTCCATTAACTTGTGTAGGTCCAATCTTTCTAAATAGTCCTGGACCTGTTCCTTCAACACTGAGGGATGTTCACCTCCTCCCCATTCTGTGCTACCCAGTGCAGTAGTCTGGGAGCTGACTTTGTCTGTGAAGACAGAGGCAAAAAAGGCATTGAGTACCTCAGCTTTCGCCACATCCTCTGTCACTAGGTAATCATATTGTCAGTGATGGAGAATCCACCATGACCTGGGTAAATTATTTCTATGGCTAATTACTCACACTATTAAAAGTTGATGCCTTATTTCCAGTCTGGATTTGTCTTGCTTCAACTTTCAGCCATTGGAATGTGTTATACTTTTCTCTGCTAGATTGAAGAGCCCATTATTATTTTTCCTCTTCTGTATGTACTTATAGATATACTTATAAATGATAAACTTAACCTGTCCTTTGTTAAGCTAAATAGATGGAGTTCCTATTAGTCTGTTCTATAAAGTATGGTTCCTAATCATTTAATTTATTCTAGTTTAGCTGTGCATTGTATGGAAGGTTTCAATATAGCCTTATGCAGTAGTTATGTATTAGTTACATGAGAATGAAAGAAACTTGATTCAGGGATGGAGGAATGCATTGGTCTGCAGCATTGTTCAAGATGGCTTTTCACTTTGGTGGTGGTAATAATCTCCAACCTGCTCTGGTTCATCCCCCAGGATTGCAGGAAATAATCAGTGTATCCACTCCCAACTCCTCTGATCACATCTGGTGAATCCTTGTGACAGATGGAAGCAGAGTAGATAAGAAGTGTGGGAGTTGGTCCCGGTTTCTGCAGTTACGAGGCTATAGAACGGAGAGGGTTGTAAGTGGGTTAGCGGAGTATAGCGATTCTTTCTCCTGAAGGGACTGAGAAGGTTTTTGGAGACGGAGTCAACCCAGTCTGACCCCTGGAATTGAATAGAAAGGGAAATATTGCTACAGGTTTTTCAACAGCATTTAAGGCTAGGAGGGACCATTAGATCATGTAATCCAGTGACTCGCACACTTTCTGCACTGGTGATCCCTTTCACATAGGAAGCATCTGAATGTGTCCCTCTGGCCCCCAGGGGTGTCCCCCCCTTTGTCCCTGGCCCTTGTGGGCTCTCCATTCCCCCTCCGTGGCTGGCCCTCGTGGGATCCCCATTCCTCCTTCGCCCCAACCCCTGCACCACCCCTACACCCACCTGCATGCACGGAGCAGCTTGTATTGCTGCTCACAGCCTCCTTGAACTCAGCTCCTCTGGTAAGGGTTTACCCTCTGGTGTAAGGGGAGGGCAGTAGGGTAACTGCTTCGGATGCTCGCCTCCCAGCACTGCCCAGGTGGGGAAAGTGACCGGGATGCAGGGAACCCCGGCGTTGCTCCTTGTTCCTCCTGTCCCCAGATAGCCCCTTAGGGGGCCACAAAGAAACATTGGGGGGTGGATGGAAAGTATCGGTGGGTCACCACTCTCCTTCCCTTCCCCACCATGCTCCTCCGGCAGGGGGAAGCAGGGAGGCGCACAGCCCTGTGCCTGGCTGGGGTCGGGGCTCACAGCTCAGGGGTCCCCACCCCCCGTTTGAGAACCAGTGTTATAGATACACTATTTCATGTCCCAGACAAATACAAGCTGAGTCCAAAAGAAGGTTGCTCGGTCATTCCCCTACTAACAAACCAGCTGTGAAAGAACACTGGAGCTAAACACCGAAGGGCCAGATCCAAAGCCCATTGAAGTCTATGGGAGTCTTTCCACTGACTTCAGTGGGCTTTGGATCAAGCCCATAATTCACAATGATGTGGAAGATCTTGGGTAAAATTGTCAGTGAATATGAATTCTCAGTAGCCGGTGATTAATTAATAAATATCATGGCCAAATAATGACTCTGGATGCTTGTTTATTAACTTGAATTAGAGGATGGTGTTTTTCTTCGGGGATCCATGGTTTGCCATGGGTTACAAATTCACTGACTGCTGTGTTCTCCTCACTGATGGTGTGTTTGTCAGTAAGTAGGAGGAGGCACCTGCCTGTCCCTGGGATAGCGTGGCATGGCTCGTGTGATCGCAGCCTTTCACCTTTTCCTCCTGGCCAGACCTGCAGGTGGCCCAGAGTTCATTGAACGAGGATGGGAGTTTATGAGAAGGCTCCACCTCTTTTTGGTCCCACCCAATCATGCCAACTTCTTCTAGTCCCACCCCCATTATGAGCTGTTTTATTCAGACCCTTTCCCAGCTGTACCTCTCTCATCTGCCTCACCAGTAACTAACCAGTCCCTTGCTCCTGAGTGAACCGAAGAAACCGGGAAGATGGTAGCTTGTGCATAAACCTGCTGGGGGTCCAATCCAACTTCCAGAGAAGTTGACGGGCACACTCCTATAACTTCAGTGGGCCTAGCATCAGACACAAAGAAGCAAATTTTTCAAAAGAGCTCAGCTCCCATTCAGTCATCTAAACATGGCCCACCCAACTTCCCCTATTTAGATACGTATGGCTAGATTTTTTACGGGTTTCAACACCCCACAGGCTTGGAACATTTCTTTTGTGCCTAAATGGGAGATGATCTGTTTGGAAAAACTGGCCCACGTTTATTGATTATTATCGTTGTTTTTATTGCTGTCGAGCCAAGGGGCTCCAGTCATGGATCAAGGCCCTATTGCGCTGTATGGCTTCTCCCCCTCCTCCCTCTTGCAGTTTTTATTTTAAAAGGCTCTCTCTGCTTTTATTAACTAACTTTACTTAACAGATCCATTTAAAAGTAGGTTTTTTTCTGAGCCTTCTGCGTCCAGAGGAGAAATGATATTGGGAGGATTCGCTGTGTTCTTGTGGCAGACAGAGATATACATATCTTCCTGTTCCTCATTTGGTATGATATCTGTGATGCTGACTGTCCACAGGCAGCTGTGAAAAACATGCAGCCCTGTGCACTCGAAAGAGAGGTTTTTGTAACGGGCTGTATCACTGTGATAGGGATGTAGCCCTGTTGACAGTAATAATCTCCAGCATCTTCAGCTTCAACTCTGCTGATTGTGAAGGTGAAATCAGTCCCAGACCCGCTCCCACTGAACCGTTCAGGGATCCCAGAAGGGCGGGTGGAAGCCCTGTAGATAAGGAGCTTAGGTGCTTGTCCTGATTTCTGCTGGTACCACGCTAAGTAGCTGCTAACACTTTCACTGGCTCTGCATTTGATGGTGACTGTGTCTCCTGGAGACACGGAGAGAGATTCTGGAGTCTGGGTCAGCACCTTCTGCCCGATGGAATCTAGAAGTAAAAAGGAAATGGAGAAATTTGTAACATTGATCAAGGAGTTACAGCTTCACTGTGCAATACCTTTCTAGTCTGATATCTTATTAAATAGTAATAAATAAAATAACATATGATCTGTTACAACAAAGAAGAGATGATATTTACATTGTCACTGATGTTCTTGTTCATTAAAGCTGGGTCTATTGTGTTTTCTTACCCTGAATCCAAAAAACCAGTATCCAGAGAAGCTGAGCGTGGGAGATCATTGTGACAGGTCTCAGCCGGCAATGCTAACCAGGTCATTGTGCAGAGCAAGCAAGTCCATTTATATGAGCTCAGCAGGGCAAGAAGGGAGTGTCGCTCATGTGTAAATTTGCAAAAGGAACGAGTCATGTAAATTCTGTTCATGTGAGTGTTAGGGGCAGGATTCTGAAATGTCATGTATTTTTTCATGGCTGGTTTGTAAGACTGGAGCAGGAAGATGGTGTAGGGGACATCCAATGTGTTGCAGCAAGATATGAGTGGCCAAATTGTTCACCCATTTTCTAGAAGCTTTTTAACAGGCGTTTGAAGAACCCAGCCTGTTTTCTTTTTCTCTTTCAGTTTTTCTCCTTCCCCATGAAAATATAATTGAATTACCCATAATTTCCTTCTGTGGGAGATAACTGGTCAGATGATCTTTAGTTACTCTTGGTAGAAAACGGCTCTCCTTTCATGTGGAGCCAGCTGAATACAGGTAAATAACACAATCTACAGGTCTGGAAAGGATCCCTGGTAACAATGACAGGACTTTATGTGAGAGCTGGCCTCACATTGTGTTCCTGGCCAGGCACTGAAGTGTGTTTCGGAACCTCGCCCTGTGTCTGCTGCATGTGACAAAGGGATTTGGGCAGGAACCAGAGTAGAGAGAGGGTTCCAGTAAATTGGAGCCGCTTGTATTGTAGATTGTAAACTTCTCTGTTTTGAGGCTTCTGGTACGTCTTTGGCTTTAAGGGGGATGCAGGGAACTGGACTAAAACACCTCTCGCAGTCCCTTCCAATCCTGTGATTCTATGAAAACTGCTCAGCAGATGCTATGTATGGAATTTTAAACACATCTTCTGCTGAACTTTCATCTTGATAATTTATTTACAGTCTTAACAAGCCCATCATAGCCCCATGCTGCTCCAAAAGCTTGGGTAATGGAGCTTTAGAGGGAATTTTGTACGTGTGCGGTAGTGTATGGTACACATTTTGATGTATGTAAATATAAGGAAAATCACCCAGGTGGCTGCTGTTGTACAGAGAAGTTTTTATTGTAAAGCGCAATAACAGACACCTGCCGTTGTAGTTTTATTTCTCATTTCTTCTCTACCTATAAGAAAACAGAGTTTTGATAAATATTTTCTGCTCTGCTCGGCTTCTTTCTAATGTTTGCCTCCTAAGCAGCATGACCTTGGAGACTTTTCTGCTGCCTTCATTCCCTGCTCCGTCTGTTGATGAGAAAACCTCTCTACCTGAGTAGAATAACTAGCTCCATTTTAAGCCTGGATCCAAATAGATTGGCTGCACCTGCATTCCCTTTCTTCAGGGAGGCTCTTTCAGCTGGGGTACTGAAAGCCTGGTGGGGATTTATTCCCTACCCCCCTAAATACCCTCAAACCAACCCACAACAAAAGCAAACCATGATGTGGGTGACTCAGTGGGGTCCGCACTATGAGAATGGTGGAATATATTGCTGCACATTTCAATGAACATCTGTAAAAGGCACCAGATTATTTGATCTCCATCCTGTTCTCAATTCTCTGTGCTTTCATATACCCCTGCCCTGCAAGGAGCAGCACAGCTAGACATATGGGGCCAAATCCATCCCTGATGTACCAAGATTGAAGTGAACAGGGATTAATTTGATCCGATTTGTGCTAGACCTTCCATGATCACTTGTTTGTGCTAAGCCACGGCTTCCTTTGGTATTTGGTATGCCCCACTATGCTGCAAGTGCATAAAGGTGACGAACTCCCATTGATTTCAGTGGAAGAGAGGTATTTAAATATCTTTGAGGATCTCCGTCTAAGTGCCTAAATTATGTCAGGAAATGATGCTAAGAAGTCTAAATCAGTAGCTGGAAAACTGAGAGGAACTGCCCCTAAAAACCCTTAAATATTTGGGGCTACTGTTTTGGTAAAGTCACAACTGAAAACAGTACACACCTTCTGCGTCCCTGGCTTCCCCCAGAGGAATAAAGTTTTTCTTTCTGCTTTGAACCATTGCTTTGCACTCTGACAGATGCTGACTCCCACCCAGAGGAGGATGCCTGGTGATGTTACAGCGGTTTCTGAAGTTTGTTGACAGCTTTGCAATCTGTGGCTGAAAGGTTCTAGAGTATTTTCTGTAGAGGTCAGTTATTAACTGTCCTGGTTTTATTTGGCATGAAAGTTTTAAATCTCGCTGCTTTGCTCTTATTGACTATTTATTGTTATTGTGGTTATGGTTTTATTACAGACAGTGGCGTCCAACAGCTCCAGTCAGGATCAGAGCCCCATTGTTCTTGGTGCTGTGTGACCAGAGGGGAAAACACAGTCCCTGCCCTGAGGAGTTAGCACAGTAAGGACATGATCCTGCCAACCCTCGCAGACATGGTAACTTTATCTACATGAGCAGTTCTGTTGACATCAGTGGGAGAAGTCCCGTGAATGACGTGATGTGTGGGGTAAGGCTTTGCAAGTCTAGATCTAATTAATGATCAGATGCAACAAGTGAATATTTGGAAATTACAGTGGGAGAGTAGTAGGGGAGAGAAGACAAAGACAATAGTGGAAAGATCATGGAATTACACATGGCAAACTCTGTGGAGGACAGGGAGGTTTTTGCATTGGCCTGTGTCACTGGGAGAGGCCAGTCATTGTACAGCCCCACAGTGATATTCTCCAGCATCGGCAGCTTCCACTGCTGACAATGTGAGTGTAATCAGTGTGCCCATTGCCAGAACCACTGAAGCGGGCTGAGAGCCTGGAGGCCACGTTAACAGAACTGTGAATGAGAAGCTTAGGAGCTTGTTCTGCTGGTTTGTGGTATCAGGCTAAATTGTTGCTGGGACGCTCACTGGCTCCGCAGTCCACAGTGGCTGGGTGTCTAGGAAACACTGACAGGGAGTCCAAAATCTGAGTCAGCAATTTCTGTCCAATGGAATCTAATATAGGAAGAAGAGTGGCCCAGATAGGATGACAGGATTGGGGTCAGTAGGCTGATGGCATCACAATTATTCAAAGCTTTACCCTGAAATACACTTTAAATTCCAGTTGAAGAGTAGAAATTAACTTACAATAGAATAAATTTAATGAATCAGGGCAATGATTCTTACCTTTCTATGATTTCTCACCTGGCAGCCAGATATCAAATAGCATCCATGGAAGAGGAGTCTGTGCAACCACCTTGCTTGTCTGTTTTTGGAAATGCTTGTCAATAAGCACAAATTCCAGGAAGTGGGATTCAACGTATTTATAAGTGCTCGGAAAAGGAAACCACGCTTGTGATTTTCTGCACAAGTGTCAAATTCTGGAGGGCGCCAGTGTTAGAGACCCAGGAGAATGGGTCTGCAATGTTTGGCTTGTCTGTTTCATGCTGCTGTGGCATGGAATCACTATTTATGGTTACTCACTATTCTGCTGTTAAAGCGCCCAGACTGAGGCTTACATGGCATACAGTGGGTTCAGCGGTGAATTTATTATTTGAAGAGAAGACTCTGTCAGTGGGTAGCAAAGCAGGCTGCAGATTTCCATTCATGTCCAAATTTCCATATGTTTAAACACAAGCCCATCTGTTGAGTTATTTAGAGCTAAACCGTGAGCCTTTTCCTCACTTGGGGAGCAGTTCTTCTCATAGGTAATCCCATGTATTTCTCTGGGACTGCTCGTGTGAGTGAAGGCTTAGCTGAGGGGATAAGGGGCTCACAGTCTGGTCCTAAAGCTGTTTGTTAAATATTGTGCTCAGGGAAACCCAGTCACTCATTTATTCTCCCCCCTTTAACTGATTGTAACAGTGAATCCTTCAGTCTCCAGTTGGCCGGTGCCATGTTGTGTCCTAATACTGCCATCTACTGGCCAACGGCAGAGTTATCCACAGATTTTGGTGCATGAGAAGAGTGCGCAACTAGCTCATCAGAGCGTTCAATAATTGATGTTGTCTAACCGGTGTGGGATAGCAAGGGCAGAGGGCAGTAGGAACGTTCTGGAAGGGCGCTAAGTAAATGATAGAATGATCCCGGCTTTATTCCCTATAGACTAGCCGGAGGCACTAGAAGGCAATTAGTGTCAGCTGACACCAATTAAGGCCCCACCCAGGTGCCAATAATAACCCTCTACTCCTGAGAGGCAGGGTGGGAGTGGAAGGAGTAGGTGTGTGGTGAGCAGAGGAGTGTGTGAAGAGGAGGAGAACAGAACGGAGTACGGTGGCGTGTGGAGGAGAACAGAACAGAGTACGGTGGTGTGTGGAGTCATGAAGAAGAACAGAACGGAGTATGGTGGTGTGTGGGAGAGAGGTGGAGTCCTGAAGAAGCCAGAAAGACAGAGGGGGGAGAGTGGCCCAGGGGAAAAGCCTGCAGCTGCAAGTAAGGTGCCAGCAGCACATAGCTGCTACTCAGAGGGCCCCTGGGCTGGGACCCGGAGGAGTGGGCGGGCCCAGGTCCTTACCCCCCTCCCTGGGAAGACGGGGTGACCAGCAACGTCTTGGCCCACTACGAGAGTCAGAAGTGCGAGACGCACTAGGGAGAAGCCGGCCGTTTGCCACACCGGTTTTCAAACATGAGGCCTTTCTAACTCTGACAGTACGGCCAGGCCCTGCGGTATTTAAAGCACGTCCAGAGTTCAGGCTTGGGGGGCATTTGTATCCTCTGTGTTTTCACTATCACCCTGAGGTATCATCTCATTGTACACCTGGAGATCCGTATCATGGATAGATAGCACAGGGGCCCTTATTAAGGGAGGATGGCCTGGTTATTAAGGTATGTGATCAGTGGTTAAGAGAGCTGGGTTCAGGTCTTGTCCCTGCCGTGGTCTCCTGTGTGACCCTGCACAAGTCACTTATCTCTCTGTGCCTCAGTTCCCTACTTGTTACCTGGGGAACCCAGGCCAACCAATGAATAGTTTTCATGCTTTAAGAGTCAAAACCATCCTACAGACATTCCCTGGTGCTTTCAGATCAGGTCCCCAGCACCAGCAGTGCGGCTTCATTGCGCAGGACAGTTGAGGCAGTAGCGTTACAGAAACCTCTCCAACACAGCTGCTGTACCCTGGCAGGCAGCCATGAAATCTTTCCAGAACACACACAGTGGGACTCAGGGACCGGGCTCTCCCTGCCTCTTTCGTACAGCACCAGTCTCACTAACAGCCCCTATGCCAAGAAGTCAGTTACAAATCAAGGGCAGATTTACCTGGACATTTTGGCTCCTCTAGTGATGCAAACTGGCTGGTGTGCTCTGCCGGCTTTGGAGAACCACTAAATCTTCCCTCTGAAATCAGTACTGGACAGCTTTCTAAATAATATGCGATTGCTCAGACAGAAGATCTGGGCTTGATGCAGAACGTATTGGGTAGTTGTTATTCAGGAGATCAGACTAGATCATCATGATTGTCCCTGTTGGCCTTAAAAATCAATGATTTTAAATAACATAAAATGAAGACCTAACATAGATATTCCATATCCGCATATCCTTTGTAATGTTGTAAAGTGGCATTCTTTTTCAGTATGCTCCTGTCAGTGCTCATGTATGAAAGTTTGAGAGAGAAAGTTGTTTGTTTTGCTGCCTTAACAAAACTTATTTCTTTTACTTTAAAGTGTTTAGGTTTTTTAAAGTGTAAGTGTAATTCACTTTGAATTTCCTTGGCTTTACAGTGCTTGTTTTGGGGATGAGTACAACATCCTTGTAATGTTGTTACACGTAACTTTTTGAGAAGTACTGATAACCTAAACTCTGTCTTAATGTAGTTTTTTTGTCTGAGAATATCTTTGTAGAAATATAAAAATAATAAGACTGTGCTAAGGTTGAGAGTAATTTAGGACAAAATCCATTGCAGGGATGTTGTCATAAGCCAAAGCATCGTAAACCCAGCAAATTCACAGAGAAACTTAGACTTTTTTAAATGATGGAACTAATTGTTGAACATTGCTCTCGCCATGTCAAACTTCACAGCATAGCTAAGCTCTCAGGATATCGATACAGGGCTAGAGCTGTAGGTTATGTAAGCAGATGGGAGAACTTTTACTTCTAGTTGTCTTTCATAGAATATTAGAGTTGGAAGGGACCTCAGGAGGTCATCTAGTCCAACCCCCTGCTTAAAGCAGGACTATCCTTAGCTAAATGATCCCGGCGAGGGTTTTGTCAAGCCTCAGATTAAAAACCTCTAAAGATGGAGATGCCACCACCTCCCTAGGTAACCCATTCCAGTGCTTCACCACCCTCCTAGTGAAAAACTTTTTCCTAATGTCCAACCTAAACCTCCCCCACTGCAACTTGAGACCACTGCTCCTTGTTCTGTCATCTGCCACCACTGAAAACAGCCTACCTCCATCCTCCCTGGAACCCCCTTTCAGGTTCATGTTGGACAGAACATTTGAAAATATGGCCATTGTGTTAGTTGTGTGCACTACTGCCTACTTGCCTGCACGCTTCATGGAGCATGGCAGTGTTTGTATTGATCTGTACCATTGGGAGAGGAAGTTATCGTACTGCAGGCAATAATAATCTCTGGCATCATCAGCTTCAACCCTGCTGATTGTGAATGTGTAGTCAGCGCCCGACCCACTGCCACTGAACCCATCTGGGACCCCCGTGGGATGACTGCTGGTGTAATAGATAAGAAGCTTGGCAGCTTGTCCAGATTTCTGTTGGTGCCAAGCGCTGCAGTTGTTAAAGCTTGTGCTGGTTTTGCATTTGATGGTGACTGTCCCTTTCAGATTCTGAGAGAACAGAGAGAGGCCTTGTCTACACTATGGATTTTTGTTGACAAAAGCTCACTTTTGTCACCAAAACAGTGGAGGTGTACACACTGAAAATCTCCTCCCACCCATTGAGCTCCTCTGCTTTGTTGGCAAAATAAAACCACCTCAGAGAGCAACGTAGAACTAAGGGTGTGTCTTCATTGATGGCAGCAAATTCACTGTCGGCACCTCTTTTCCACTCCAGAGGGGTCTAGCCAGTCTCATTACTCCAGTCTCTGGTGCACAGAGTGAAGATGAAAGGAGCTCTGGTAAGCACTCGTTTTGCTTTGATGCTGCACGGTGAGAGGCAAATGAGCTCCCATGTAGTTAGTAATATGGTAGAGCATAGAAAAGGGACATAAATTCCGAACAGAGCCTGTCCATCTGCACAATGCGGCCATGGTGGAAAAGCTTGTTAATGTGACGGGGATGTCCCGGGAATCCTCCACAGTGATCTCTAGGAAAATTTCTTCTGGGTATTCTGCAGTCCTCTGAAGTTTTCCTTGTCAGAGCGGCAAAGTTTGCCACACCACTTGGCAATTATATCTGCAGGGACCTGAACAGCACACAGATGATCAGCATACATAGCTGGTCTGAAGCCAGCTGAACACAGGAAATGGACCTTTGCATCCTGGGTTACCCTTAGGAGTGAGATATCTAGTTCAATTACCTGCCTGTGGGAAAGGATACCAATATTCAGAATAGTCTCCCAAGCCGCTGGTAGTCACCTCCTTCACAAACCACCCTTTATCCCTTCTAGCCCATTCCCCCTGGCAGTCCCTCCTATCCCTGCAACTCATCATGATTAGGACTCGGACCGACCTGTGTGCTACTGAAGGGACAGAAGGAAAGAAAGGTGTGTGTAATGTTTGCGATTCAGGGCTGTGAATGCATTCACAATACCGTCTGTGTTTACTGTTTCTTTGCCTTATGCAGATGTGCCCTTGAGATCCCACTCCTCCACACCAGCAGAGCACCTCAGTCAGTTAAGGCGGTGACCCAGGAGGGGTAAGAAGGATGTGTTTCATGAAGTGCTCCAGTCAACAGATGCAGCACATAGTGAAACAAGAACATGGAGGGAGACTGTGAATCAACGACTGAGGCTGGATAGCCTGGAAAGGGACACGGGCAAGAGTGGATGATACAGTTCCTGGAGGAGCAGACAGAGATGATGAAATCCCTCATTACTTTGCAATCTGAGCACATCCGTACTCGACTCCTCCTGCAGCCAGTACAGAAATCCCATCCAACCCTTCCTCAAACTCCTCACGCGTTCCTGGTCCTTCTTACTGTGCTGTGCACTCCCTGCCTAGGGACTGGTTTCCCAACAAAAATTGGAGTTACACGCAGTTGTGAGAGCCCTGACACCAACACTGTTTCTCAGTCACGGCCCCTGCTTGACCCCAAATTAGCATTTAGTTCTGTTAAAAAACTTGTCAGTTAAATGAACTGATTATTTTTCACACACACACATCGTTCAATGCAACATTGCAACACAGTGTCTATAGGTAGGAATATTTGCTCACTGCAGTTAACGCTCAGGAAGCAAGCACTACAGGGGTAATTCAAGAGAGAAACTAAACATTGCCTGGCTGAATGTATCAATAAATACACATTGGACAAGGGCATTAACATTATTCAAAGCTTTACCTTGAAACACTTGTAAACTGAGCAGTAGACGTGAATTAGAAAATACTCCAGGAACTAGCATTTAAATAAACAGACTACTGCCGGTTCTGATGGTTTGTCTCCCTCCCTATTAATTTGTTGAACTTGAATTTGTCTGTATGTTACCCTGAATCCTGAAAAGCAGCAGAAAGAGAAGGGAAGTATTTGAGATCACCTTGCTTCTGTGATTGGAAATGCTTGTGAGTAAAGCATCTAGTGTAAGTGGAACCATTTATGTTACTGATGTTGCTGAGGGTGGATTGCACCCTCAGCAATTTGCAGATGACACCAAGCTGAGGGGTGTGGTAGATACCTGGGAGGGCAGGGATAAGATACAGAGTGACTTAGACAAAGTGGAGGATTGGGCCAAAAGAAATCTGATGAGGTTCAGCAAGGACCAGTGCAGAGTTCTGCCCTCAAGATGGAAGAATCCCATGCACAGCTACAGACTGGGGACTGACTGGCAAGGCAGCAGTTCTACAGAAAAAGACCTGGAGGTTACAGTAGACAAGAAGCTGGGTATGAGTCAACAGTGTGCCCTTGTTGACAAGAAGGCTAGTGGTATATTTGGTTGGATTAGTAGGAGCATTTCCAGCAACTGTGGGAACTGATTATTTCCCTCCATTCGGCACTGGTGAGGCCACATTTGGAGTATCGTGTCCAGTTTTGGGCCCCCCCCACTGCAGAAAGTATACGGACAGATTGGAGCAAGTCCAGCAGAGGGCCCAAAAAAATGATTAGGGGGCTGGAGCACATGACTGCTGGGGAAAGGCTGAGGGAACTAGGCTTGTTTAGTCTGCAGAAGAGAAGAGTGAGGTGGGAGTTGATAATAGCCTTTTACTATGTGAAGGAGAGTTGCAGGGAGGATGGAGCTAGGCTGTTCTCCATGTAGATGAGAGAACAAAGAATAATGGTCTCAAGTGGCAGTGGGGGAGGTCTAGGTTGGACATTAGGAAGTTTTTCACTAGGAGGGCGGTGAAGCACTGGAATGGGTTACCTAGGGAGGTGGTGGCATCTCCATCCTTAGAGGTTTTTAAGCTGCAGCCTGACAAAGCCCTGGCTGGGATCATTTGGTTGGGGTCAGGGGGTTGGAGTAGATGATCTCCTGAGGTCCCTTCCAACCCTAATCTTCTATGATTCTATGTGCTCAACATCTCACATAGTGAAGGACCATCAGCCATGTGTGACTAGGCAAAAAGAACCAAATTATGTAAATGACCAGATGTTAATGCCAGGGAGGAGTTTTGAAGTATCTGATCTGATGGTTTCATGCTGTCATTGGATGTAAGAGATACAATATATTTACATTGGTTCAGCTGGTAAAGTGCCTGGAGTTAGCTTTACAAGCACAAGCTGTTTGATTAATGAAGAGTAACCAAATGAGCTGCAGGTTGAAACACAAAAAGAAGAGATAAAGTCACTGTCATTGTACTGACAGTTGTCATTGTTACTGTGTGGCGTTTTAATCCAATCAGCTGAGTCTGTTTGAATTCATTAACTTTCTAACCCTTTTTCCTTTGATTTAAGGGCCAGGGTTTTAAGGATATGGGGGTGCCATGTGGTGCTGTGCTTCTCTGCAGCTGCAGCAGTGGCTGCATGCATTTTGCATCTCCACAATGATGGCTGTTCAGGAAGGCTTAAAGGATGCACCTGGACAGGATGAAAATGATGTCTGGGAAGAGCACACCCACGGTCTGAGCATGCTGAGATATTGGGTGCCGGCACTCACAGGAAAGTTGAACAGTGGCATCAGGGTGCCAGGCTCCAAAGCTGTCTGCCTTGTATGTGCCTCTACCCTCTCTACCTGCCTGACCTGGTATGTTCCCAACCTTGATATCCGCAGGGGTTTGTGTCAGTGAAACAGGGGAGCTTCCAGGCCTCTCTGCCTCCAGCCCTCTTTACCCCCACACTCCCAGCTCGTGGGATGGTGTGGCCATCCCAGGATCCTCTTAGGGAAACTGGCTGAGCACCTCCTCTGTCGGCTCCTGCTGACTGTGCTAACCAGACCCAGTCAGAGTGTGCGGGCACCCCATGTGATTCTGGAACAGGTGCAACGACACCCACTGACCTGCCCATTGGGGGAAACCCCTCCTCTGGTGCCTACGCACCCTGCCTCGGCCCAGTGCCAACCCTGTTGAAAATCCTGTGTGTGCCTCTTACCTGCTTGTGTGTCAGGGTTATAATCCAGTATAGGAGACACTTAGGCCATTGTAGAAATATATTTATAAGAGAGCAGGTTGAAATTTTCACTCTGGGACAGCTTTCCTTCTGGAAATGCATTTGGCCAACTCTAAACATGCTCTGGGAACGTATTAGTTATTTTGAAATTTTCATGGGAAATTGATCTGAATGTGCTTGAAGTGTTTTGTATTTGTTATCATTCTGACATATTTAATATATTAAACATCAAGATCAAGTCGATGACGTTTAAATGTCTCTTTCAATTCTGCAATATGAAATTTTTGATTGTTCATATCATAGACACATTTAAATTTCATGTTTTCATGCCGATTTACAAGGAGTTCCCTTTTCTCCTCCAAAATGTGTAATTTCTCACCATATGAGAATTCCTCTTTCTGGCCAGCTCTATGTAATAGAATTAAGGCAGTTTGCTATAAGAAGGAAACTTTCTGGACTTAAAATATTCAGTACTGAACATTCTACACTTGACGATTACCTGTTCCATTCATTCCCTCTGAAGCACTGGGAATTGTAGGAAGCCACTGTGGGAAGACAGGATACTGGGCTAGATGGACCATTGGTCTGACCCATTATGGTTGTTTTTATGTTCTTATGTTTATGATTATGTTCTTAAAGATGGCAGTTGTAACATCTGTTTGAAATGAAATGTATTGAAACACAAGTAAGTGTGTCAGGTGCACTGGGATTCAAGTTTGGGAATAAAGCAGAGAAATCTGTAGTGAACCTCAGGTCTCAGATACTAGCCTATGCACAATGTGATTGTCCAAAAAAGTTTCAGTCTTTCAATGTTCTCCTTTTTGCTGTATGTTCAGAGATGGAAAACATGACCCTGTTCTTTCACCTTTGAGAGAACATGTGAAAATAAGACAGCTGTATCTGCAGGAAGCAGTGACTGCAATGTGTGCTGCAGAGAGGTTTTTGTATTAGTCTGTATCACTGTGAGAGGTAAGTTATAACTGTGTTGACAATAATAATCGCCAGCATCATCAGCTTCTACGCTGCTGATTGTGAACGTGAAATCAGTGCCAGATCCACTGCCGCTGAACCGGGCTGGGACCCCCGGCTGGAGGCTGCTAGCGCCGTAGATAAGAAGTTTGGGAGCTTGTCCAGGTTTCTGTTGGTACCAGTTTAGGTTACCGCCAATGCTTGTACTGGCTTTGCAGTTGACGGAGACTCTCCCTCCCACGGGCACTGAGAGAGATTCCGGGGACTGGGTCATCACAATTTGCCCAGAGGCGTCTGGATGAAGAGAGGAGATAGGTAGGGATTGAACAGTGATACAATACCAGATATGGCAAGTATTCAGATACTGAACCACAGTTTGAATTTTCCAATGTCAATTTATACTAAAATACAACACTAGAATAGCAATGGCATAAATCTGAGTGGCAGCATTTCCTATCTTCTGGCACACGGAGATTGGACATTTTTGTATTTTTGATTGATTAATTTCTTACCCTGAATC